>PVLD010018036.1:0-40075 GCA_004027595.1 Dinomys branickii | reverse complement strand
AACCAAACCCACTGGAAAAAAGAAGGCCTGTTTAATAAATGGTGCTGGAAAAACTGGCTTGCCTCTTGCCGAAAACTGAAAATAGACCCCAGTCTATCACCATGCACCAAACTCAGGTCAAAATGGATCATAGACCTGAACATTAAAACAGAAACTCTAAACCTATTGGAAGAGAAAGTAGGTAAAAATCTTGAAGACAGGAGTAGGCAGAGAGTTCATGAACAAAAATGAAACTGCAAGGGAAACACTTCAAAGAATCAATAATTGGGACCTCATCCTACTGAAAAGTTTTTGTACATCTAAGGAAATCACCAGCAAAGTAAAAAGAAAACCCACAAATTGGGAAGAAATCCTAGCTGGCTGTCCCTCAGACAAAGGACTGCTATCTAGAACATACAAAGAATTAAAAAACATGCACCTGTCCAAATTCAAAGACCCAATCCAGAAATGGGCATCTGAGATGAATATACACTTCTCAGATAAAGAAATACAAATGGCAAATAAATATATGAGAAAATGTTCCACATCCTTAGTCATTCGAGAAATGCAAATAAAAACAACATCGAGATTTCATCTCACCCCAGTAAGACTGGATAGTATGAAAAAGTCATCCAATAACAAATGCTGGCGAGGCTGTGGAGAAATAGGGTCTCTATTACACTGCTGGTGGGAATGCAGACTGGTGCAACCACTGTGGAGAGCCATTTGGAGATTTCTCAGCAAACTAGGTCTAGAGGTTCCATTCAAACCAGCTATTCCCCTTCTGGGTATTTTCCCAGAAGATCTGAAAACATCTTATCACTCTGATATATGTGCACCCATGTTTATAGCAGCGCAATTTGTAATAGCTAAAATGTGGAAGCAACCCAAATGTCCATCCACAGAAGACTGGATTAAAAAATTGTGGCATTTTTATATAATGGAATATTATTCAGCTATAAAGAAAGACAGTTTTGGAGACTTTGTAGGCAAGTGGTCAAAACTGGAGTCCATACTCATAAGTGAAATAAATCAGCGGTACATGTGCAGGCAACGTATTGTATCACTGGTGTAAGAACCTGAGGGTGGGAATATAAACTAAGAGACATGAGGGAAATCTGTTCAAAAACAAAGAACAGATGCGATGAGGGAAAGGAGAAAAGAAAGAGGCAAAAGTGTATGCATGTATATATGTATATACATATGTGCAGGAGGGCTAACATGGTTCTACTATTGTATTATATCACTTTATGCTAAGGAATAATTGATGACGGGTTATTCTATCAATCTTGTATGTCTGTATGTGTTATCCTGAACACATACTTCGAAGATATCAATATGCAAAGCAGCAACTATTGTTGGTTTTTTTTTCCTCTTTGGTTTTTTGTTTTTTGTGTTTTTCTGTTGTTGAGAGGATTAATTGTCTCACCAATTTTGCATGTCTGTATCTGTGTTCATATATGTACACTTTGAAGATATCAATAGGTAAAGCAACAACCACTGTTGAGTCCATGTCACCTTGTGTGTAAATCAGTTTTGATTGTACTATTTTTTATGCTAATTTGTGTCTGTTTATTAATATGTTTTTGTGCTTTTATTTAAAAAAAAAAATTCCAAACTATAGCAGGCATTTGAAAGCTGAGGTTACACAGGATCATGAACTTTCTCATTGGAAATGTGTTCAGAGACACTCTAGCTGTTATGAAAGAAAAATGGCAGGCCTGTTGCCATTCCATGAAAAGACCCACGGTGATAATGCAGAAGGAAATAGGTGGCCAGGGAGCCTCGCTGTTTGACTTTCCCAGCCTGCTTACTAGATGCCCCAGTGAAGCTTTCAACGCAAAGCTTATCTCCAGTCACTATCTGACTAAAGTCCAAGAAGCCCTCAAGAGAAATGTATAGGTGAACCCTGTAACCTCATATGTGTTATCAAAATGATATTATTTTAAATCACTGTTTTGTTGTGGCCTGCTATACAGCTGGAGAGAACCAAAACTACAAGCCAAATAAAGGCTAAGACACTGTGGTAGCTGGGACAAAACAAAGTGGCACTTTGAAAATATTGAGAATGGCTGGGCGTGGTGGCACACGCCTATGATCCCAGCACTCGGGAGGCTGAGGCAGGAGGATCCTTGCAAGTTTGAGACCAGCCTGGACTGCAAAGTGAGCTCAAGGCCAGCCTGAACTGCACAGGGAGACCCTGTCTCAAAAACATTTAAAAAAAGAGAATGAAAGTCCACCCCCACCCACTCTCAGGGATAAGAAATAGTCCCGCTCTCAGAGTCAACTGGTCTCATCTGATAGCATTTAACACTTATTTTATAAATGACCGTTTATTTAACAATTAAAATTATGGCTGGGTGTGGCAGTGCATGCCTGTAACCCCAGCACTCAGGAGGCTGAGGCAGGAGGATCTCTGTGAGTTTGAGGCCAGCCTGGGCTACAAAGTAAGTCTAAGACCAGCCTGAACTGCATAGTAAAACCCTGCCTCAAATTAGAAAAACGAGGGCTGGGGACATAGCTGAGTGAAGTAAGTGCCTGCCTGGCAAGTGCAAGGTCCTGAGTTTGAGCCCCAGTACCAGAAAAAAAAAAAAAGTTAACAATATCCCTTGTTTTAATTCTCAGCTCAGCAAGTGAATTTAGCAAATGGTTTTAAGTAACTGAGCCTGTAGCTGTATTTCTCACTGGAAATCAAAACACTGAAATCAGTGTTGCATACATCAGTGTATAGATGACAGGATAAAGCACTCTGAATACAAGAAGACCTGTCTAAGCGGTCAGTTCCGGCTGTGTACATATCCTGGTGCTGGACTGGGAAAAAATTATTAAAAGTATTTTTGAAGCATTGAAGGAGTATGAATTTAAATTCTATACAGTGTTAGACACTTGGGGAAATACTGAAAAAATTGTAGGTATAACAGTAGTATTGTCACTGGGTTCTGAGGATGTCTTCCGGAGATTCTTTTTAGGTTCTTCTGGGCCTGAGCAAAGAATTGGGGCACACAAGTGCAAAAGACAGCAGGGTTTACATTTACTAAAGGTAGGAAAGGAAACATGCTCTGCAGAGCAAGTGGGGACCAATTAAAAGTTGGAGAAGTACAGTCCACAGGGTGAGAGTGAACCACTGAGAAAGAGGACAGTGATCAAGAGCTGAACACTGGCCGTCTTTTGTGTCTGCCACTCCTCAGGTTGAGGTCAGGTCTACGCTGTCCCATCAAAAACCTGCTTGACATCTCATGAGAAGAACTGAAGGTAACAGTCTCAAATGCAGGGTTTTTGGGAACTGGTTTCTGTAATGGCCCAAGTACCCAGCTGCTTGCTAGACTGACCCCATGCTTGACCCTTGATTCACCTCAAACAGCTAAAATCATGTATGGTAACATAATTATTGTTTAAAGGTTCCTTGTTCTTTCTCGGAAAGAATTGAAAGAACATTGCCCATCCCTGCCAGAAACAGGACAGTTACCCAAGCAAAACGTCCCTGCTTCACCTGTGTATTCATTGTGGTTTTTGTCTTTATAAGCCCTGCATACAATGGGCTCGGGGCTCTCACTTCTCAGCCTTGAAACATAGGCGTGAGTTGGGGCCGTTGCGCTCAACTATTAAAAGCGCTACTAAATTCTAATTTGGCTGTTTGGGAGTTTATTGTTCTCGGACCGTCTCAGTTTCCCAACAACAACTGGTTTGTTGTTGTTTTGCACGTGTCCTGGGTCTCTCTGATGGACAAGTTGTGCCCACGTGCCCAGCCAGTTTGCCATGCCCTAATCTTCTGCCTCAGTACCATGATGATAAAGGAGGCACACTCCCTGTTAGAAAGACAAATGCACTGTTTGGTGGTAAAGAGCCATGATGTTTAAATTCACTTTCAACTTATAAAAGAAAGGTGAGTAGTAGCTTTGGAATTGTCTGTTTGAAATATTCATAAACAATTGGAAAAAATATTAACCCTTAGAAACAAAAAAAGCAGAAGACTACAAGAAAAAGCTGAAATGGATATTTGAGAAAATGTGACTTTTCAATATACTATTTGTCTGATTGAAAAGGAAAATTTGAAATATCTTATTTGATGAAATGTGTTAATTTATAAAATTCATATAACATTTTAGATGCTGTGATGAGTTTGGTGAAAAGCAAACTTTGAAATTGATAGATATAAGTATTGTCTTTCGCTAATTTTTGGAAGTACTAGGGGTTAAATGTAGGGCATTCACACTGAGCTATGTCACCAGTACTTCTTTATTTAGAAAGTCTCTCAAGTTGCTAAACTGCCTGGACTGAGTAGGAATTTAAGAATCTCCTGCCTCAGCCTCCCAAAGTGCTTCGATTATAAGTATGCACTATCATACCCATACCTTGGAGCTGGGGCTATAGCTCAGTGGAATAAGCGCCTGCCTAGCAAGTTATAGGGTCCTGAGTTCAATCCCCAGTACTGCCAAAAAAAAGAAAAAGAAATACCCATACCTTGCTTAGATTTTTTGCTGGGGATCAAGCCCAGCACCTTTACAGTGAATTGCATCCCTAGCCCCTTTTATTTATTTAGTTCCTGTCTATGTATGTAGTTTAAACTTGAGGAATTTTTCTGCCTCACCCTCCTGAATGCTAAGATTAGAGGTGTGTGCCACTGTCTTAGTTACTTTGCTGGTTGCTGAGACAAAATATAAGATACCTGCTGAGGGCCATTCTATATAATTGGGGGGGATTATTTCATAATTAAATTGTGAGTAATTAAACTGTGATTAGGGCTTGTCCAAGGCCTAGTGCCTTGCCATGTGGGCCAGCTATGGTATTCAGGAACATAATTCCATGTACCTTCTGTTACAGTGCAGACCTGAATGTTCCCATGATGCTGCAACGCTCTAGGGCAAGATTACATCAGTTGAAGACATCCTGGTTCCTAGAGAACCCAGTGATAATAAAAATAGGCTTTCACCTTGAGGAAAGGACAAACTCCTTAACCCGCCATCTCTCCCCATGGTAATCATCAACCAAAAGTCCTAATTAGTGTAAGATCACCACTGCCCTCTAAATCTGAAGTGATCCTCATCAGCATAAGATCACCGCCTCCCTCTGGATCATCTGCTAATCCCTCTGACCACTGTATACATCTGATGAATGGTGGCCAGCCCAGAGTGTCAGTGACCTGCGCATCCTGAGGCCCTGACCTCCCAGACCTCCACGTGCTTTCAAAGTGTGTGATTTTCTCTGTGTGATTTTCTTTACTCCTCACTGTTCCCCTCATAGGTAGATTGGGGCACTGATCAGCCCCCGGTAGACACTTAAAGGTAAAGGGGAAAAGGTTTATTTAGCTCAGTTTGTAAAGATTTCAGTCCATGGCTGGCTCCAAGAAAAGGTAGCACATGGCAGAGGGGCAACCATTCATGGTGGTGGAGAACAGCAAAATCAACAGAGAGAAAAAGAGGGGACAGCCTTTTTCTGCCCCTTCTAATGTGTGCAGGCTACCCATTTTATCATTTATTTGATTTATTCTTGGTCTTTTTGAGACAGGGTCTCACTACATAGTTCAGGCTGGGCCTTGAGCTCACTTCATAGCCCAGGCTGGCCTCAAACTCACAAGGATCCTCCTGCCTCAGCCTCCTGATTGCTGGGATTACAGGTGTGTGCCACCATGCCCAGGTTTAGGTTACCCATTTTAGTGTGGAGTACTCATCCCCTTTATCCCAGCATTGAACTATGAATGAATCATGAACTCTTGATTCAGCTGCCTCTGGAAAGCCAGCGCCGCCCTCCCCCATGACTGCGCGAGGCTTTGGGGGCACGTCTAGACATAAACCGTAACAGCCACCATGCCCAGTTTTATTTTTTATTTTGAGACAGAATTTTGTTAAATCAAAACATTTCCCAGGCTGGGCAGGAACTTGTGATCTTCCTGCCTCACCTTCTCAGAGTGCTGGGATTATAGGTGTGCACCATCACACCTAGTTTAAAAAGCCTAGTGGTAGCCAGGTGTGGTCACGCGCGCCTGTAATCCCAGTGCTCTGGAGGTTGAGGTAAGAAGATAACTGAGAGCTCCGGGCCAGCCTGGGTACAAAGTGAGCTCAAGGCCAGCCTGAACTGCATGGTGAGACCCTGTCTCAAACACATGCACACACACAAGCTTGGTGCCAGAAAGAATAGCCATACTTTCCCCTCTAAATGATCAGAAATTCATGTCCAAATTATTATTATCCTTATTGTTATTGTTGCCAGGCGTGATGGCGCACACCTGTAATCCCAGCACTCAGGAGGCTGAGGCAGGAGGATCCTTGCAAGTTCGAGACCAGCTTGGGCTACAAAGTGAGCTCAAGGCCAACCTGAACTGCACAGCGAGACCTTGTCTCAAAAAGACCAAAAAGAAAAAAATTGTTGTTATTATTAGTGTGGTAGTGGTCATGGTTGTGGTACTAGAGTTTGAACCTAGGATCTTCACACTGAGTTACTCCTTCAGTCCTTTTTCATTTTATTTTATTTATTTTTTGGTTCTAGTCTTTTTGAGAGAGGGTCTGGCTATGCAGTTCAGGCTGGCCTTGAGCTCACTTTGTAGCCCAGGCTGGTTTTGAACTTGCAAGGATGATCCTCCTGCCTCAGCCCCCGAGTGCTGCGATTACAGGTGTGTGTTGCCATGCCTGGTTTATTTTTAATTTTGAGACAGATTGAGCTAAATTGCAAAACTGCCTGCCTTAAACTTGAACTTGATCTTCCTGCCTCAGGCTTTTGGAGTGTTCAGATTACAGATGTGGACCATCAAGTCTAGTTCAATTTATTTATTTGTTTATTTATTTTTGTCGTTTTGAGACAGGGTCTCGCTTTGCAATCCAGGCTGACCTTGAGCTCACTTTTTAACCCAGGCTGGCCTCGAATTTACAATGACCCTCCTGCCTCAGCCTCCTCAGTGCTGGGATTACAGGCATGCACCACCCATGCCCAGCAGGATTTGTCTTTTAGAGTAGAGACTTGAGGCTTTAATAACAAAGGTAGCAGATAAGGGCTGCTGTTGTCCAGTAGTTTGTATTTTTTTAATTTTAATTTGTATTAGTACATATTTGCATCACATAATAATAACAAGCAAGCTGGGCAAAGTGATGCCTGCCTGTAATTCCAGCACTGAAGAGGCTGAGGCAGGAGGATCGCTACAAGTTTGAGGCCAGCTTGGGCTACAAAGTGGGTTCAAGGCCAGGCTGAACTGCATAGTGAAACCCTGTTTTGTTTGTCTAGACAGGGTTGCACTAATTAGGGCAGGCGGGCCTTGAACCCACTTTGTAGTACTGGGATT
Organism: Dinomys branickii; assembly: GCA_004027595.1. Lineage (NCBI taxonomy): Eukaryota > Metazoa > Chordata > Mammalia > Rodentia > Dinomyidae > Dinomys > Dinomys branickii. The sequence goes on along the minus strand of PVLD010018036.1, from coordinate 32,826 downwards.
ACAGGCGCGTACCACCACTCCTACTTTGAAACGCTGTTTCGAAAGTACAAAGAAAAAAACAATCCACTGTGGGTGGGGAATTGGGTGCATATAACATAACTTCTTTTTATGCCACCTAGTCCAGTATTTTTTAAAAACTCAGCCCAGTTTTGCGCGGGACTGAGCAGACCTACCCTTTTCCATTGGTCGTGCAGTGCACTCCCTCTACAGACCCTAGGAATCGCTGCCCACAGCACTAGAGGAAAGGCCCTGTCCTCTGATCCAGTAGGGAAACAGGAGCGCCGCATGATGGCCTCACCATCCTGGCCACACTTGGAATCTTCCCTCCACTCAGCGCTGCCTTGTAACCACTACATCTACCCTCTGGGTGAATTTTTGTGCTAGTTCAAAAAAAAAATTGGTTTCAGAACCACAGTTGATCACTTAAACATGCTTGATGTTTTCTTTCCGGAAGACAGGCCCAACTTCTGGGTGAACAGGAGAAAGTGCGTCTGCGTTAGAACGTGCACAAAGCCCTAGGGAGGCATCACTTAGGCGGGCCTCGCTGCCACTCCTTCCCTTCGCCTTCCAAAGCCTGAGTCACGCTGTTCGCGTTGCCCTTCTAAGAACGACTGCAGCAAGCACCCGGGGCGGGGTAGGCGGAGGAGGCCAGCCCAGCCCTTGGGGCGCCGGGCTTGCAAAGGTGAGAGGCGCGCTTTGAGACGTTTCCGCTCGGGTCTAAGGAACCCCAGAGTCACCGCCCTTGTTTTTGCCCCAGGCCTCCAGATCCTTACCAGCTGGGAAAACGCTAGATTTTTCCCTGTGTATTTGTTTTGGGACCCAACCAACAATGCAGAGGAGAGGGGAGAAAGCATCTTTAGAACCTTGCCCACGGCTAGAAAGCCACTGTTGATGTGACAATCACAATACAATAATAAGCGAAGCATTACTCTGCAAGGCAAGGAAACGATTTGAAAGAGTTATAAACGGAAAGGAAAGCGGTTAAGATAGACGGGGTCCCTGTGTCCCCCCCCTCGGGCGCAGTCCCGCGCGCCGGGGGCGGGGAGTGGGCGGGGCAGGGTGACGTCAAAGCACGCAGCACCGCCCCCGTGTTTTCGTCCCCGGCTCGCGCGGAAGTCGGCTGTCTTGTCACCTGGTCGTCCCCCACCGCCGGTGGGGAGTCTCTGCGGAGCGCGCGGGCAGGTGCTTTGCCGCGGGGAGCTGCCGTTTCTGGAGCTACACTGGGAGCCCCGTGGTCGGCCTGAGCCAGCCGCACGCGCGCGGCGCAGTCTGCAGCGAGGGAGGCAGGCCCCGCGCGGGACCTGGACAGAGAGCCGCGGCCCATCATGAAGTTCCAGTACAAGGAGGACCATCCCTTCGAGTATCGGAAAAAGGAGGGCGAGAAGATCCGAAAGAAGTACCCGGACCGGGTCCCGGTGAGCGTCCGGGGCGGCCAGGGGGCGGCCGCGGAGCGCGGGGCGTCGCGAGGGCCTCGGCGCGGGCGGCGTCTGAAGCAGCGGGCGCGGAGGCCCGGACCTTCCCCCGGGGGCCGGGGGCCAGCGACCGGTCCGTCCAGTCCCTGGCGCCCGTGACTCAGCAGGACGCGCGCACGTGCGGTGGGCTGGGCGCCCCGAGATCGCGGGGAGCGGGGGCGGCCACCGCCGCGCACGGATCCCTTCGGCTTCTGCCCGGATGGTTCCCCGGGAATCCAGGTCACCTTGGTCCTTACGTCATCGCGTTTGGGAGCAAAAGGTCCAGAAGCAGCGGGTTCCACCTGGTTTGAACTGGAATTAGGAGGGAGGAGGGCGCGAGCGTCGAGGCCCGCACAGGCCCGGATGCAAGGTCACGATCCGGGCCCCGCAGCCCGCACGCTCCGCTCGGCTCCAGGGCCCGGTGGGGACGACGGCCTTCCCCGGTCCTGGTTCTGCTGCGACCAGACCTGGGCCCGGCGCGGACAGACCGAGGCGCTTTCTCCTCCGATGTCAGCCCCTACTTTTGTTAAGTGCTTAAAGAAACCAGAGCACACAGTGAGGAAGAGGGAGAAATACCAAGGTGTCTGTCAGCATCCGGGTGTTTTTCTCTCCCCCTCCCCCGCCCGCTTGCCTGGTTTTTCTCCCGTCTGGGCTGCGCAGCTATATTGAAAGGCAGGTTTTTAAGGTGGCCGAAGGAACAGCAGCTGTTGGATTTCGGAGATGTGAGGGTTGGAGAGGGGCTGAAGTGTTGTGCTTTTATCCTCTTGTGGAGGATAAAAGTGTAACGTTAGTGTAACATTAGAATAACTGTAGTTTTTTAAAATAGGAATTATCCGGCATGTTTTTCTTGACCCGCAGGTGCTCTTTGAGATTCATCTCCTGTCTTTGCCTAACTTTCATGAACTTGTAGCTACTAGAAAGAACCAGGGCATTAGCCTAGCAGTAGAAACTCCTTTTTTTTGTATTAGTTGGGACTGTGGGGCCCCAAGTATTACACACACAAGGGTTTTCTCCCGAAGTGAGAACTAACCTTTTACCAGTACGTGATCCCTGGACTGTGGGTGATGGATTTAAGTTTCTCTCAATTCTGATAAGACGAGTCCCCATCTTTGATAATATTTTAAAATGACAGCTAATTTAATAGAGGTTTTACCACATACTCTGGCCGAATTCTCAGATTCTCCATGTATGTGTTCACACAGTCCTCACACCACTGGTGATAAAGAATCTGAATTGCAGAAAGGTGAAGTAACTTCCTACAGGTGAGGTTGCTGACCTTTGAGAGTGCTGGGATTCCAGCCCTGGCTGTCACACGGTAGAACTTCGAGAGCTTCTGATCTCTGTGCCGTACCATTTTTGAATTTATACTTTTATTAGCCAAAATTAATAACACACTATATGTTACATTGCTGGGTACTGGAGATAAACTATTGCTACCCTCGAGAGTTCACACACAGGCTAGTGCCAGCCTGGTAACGTAAGCAGAGTTGCCTTTTATTCAGAATTCAACAAGGACAGACTGTGTTCTTTTGTCTTTTTTGAGCCAGGGTCTGGCTGTGCAGTTCAGGCTGGCCTTCAGCGTACTCCGTAGCCCAGACTGTCCTCGAACTCGCAGTGATTCTGCCGCCCCAGCCGCCCAGTGCTGAGAGTACGGGTGGTCGCCACCGCGCTCCAGCAGGCTCTGTTGTAGCTCTGCATAGATCGTGAGATCTAGTGTGTACATTCTCCCAAGTTACAGTGTCCATGTGGTTCTTCAAAACAGGAGTCTTTCCCATTGCAGTCGTTTCCTTGAATGGGCCAGAATATTTTTGCTAATCTCCTGTTCATAGTTTGATACGAAATGTTTCTCTGGGTCCTTCAGTTGTGTTTTAGTGCCAGGCCTCCTTCAGTGACCCTAAGTGAGTTGCTGAGTGCAGAGATTTTTTTATGTCCTGGATTTGAACCTAGGACCCCCAACATGGAAAGCATGGCAGTTTTACCACTGAATTACACTCTTAGCCCCCAAGAGCTGTGGCTTTGATTCTGTGCTGTAGCAGCAGTTCCTGTGTCTTTGGGCCGTGTCCTCAGGCTTACTGTGCAAGGTGTCTTGTTTACAGGAGAAAGGGTTTCTCAGGCCCCCATGCAGGGTGCTCAGGTAACTTGAACTCAGTCCCCTCAGTAGTAGGTGTGCAGGTAGCTTGGGAGAGGAGAGGATCGTAGCATCCTGCAGTAGTAGCTACAGGGATTGAGAGACCCGCATCAGCAGGAAACGGTTAAGATTTTCTTTTTGTTGTGCTTGTTTGCAGCAGGGTCTTGCTATGTAGTTCAGCTTGACCCCGAACTCACTGTTGCCCAGGCTGGTCTCAGCCTCCGAGTGTTGGAATCAAATGCACACCAGCATGCTGGCCTGAATTTGACTCTTTTTTTTAAAAATGTAAATATCCTTGCTGAGCATTAGCCACATTTCGCAGAAGAAAACTGACCCAAAGCATCTTGTGTCAGGTTTCACCCTGAGGAGTACAGTTAGGTTTCTTAGAAACCTAGACTTTTTCTGGTCAACCAGGGCCTTAAACCACCCCCCCCCCCCCGTCCTGTCCTTCCCCGGATCCATCCTAGGTGCCCCTTCCATCTTGTTGCCCTCCTACTCCTTCCTCTGGTTTCCTGGGGAGAGAGGCCTTGTGCCCGCGGGGCAGTGCCAGGCCCTCTGTTCCCTTTGAGCTTTCAAAGAACACCGTGGATCCTCCTTCGCTGGCCTTTACTGGGCTCCCTCTTAAACTCTTACCTTTTCTTTTCTACTTACGACTCACCTCTGCCTGCACCAGTTTTTATTCTGACTGTAAAAATGCTCTGTTGCTGCCCTGTGAATCCAGGGCCTCACGCATGCTGACCACATGCTGACCTGAGCAGAGCCCTGAATATTTAATTTAAAAGCTTCCAGTGCCCCCCTCAAATTAGCTTTTATGTTTAAAAAATTCTTTATAATTTGGAAAGCATTTGACATAAAATATTATATATTAAGTTCACATATCAAATCAGTATCATGAGTTATAAAAGGTATTTTGGAAAATTGTTTCATTGGGAAGATTCTCACTGGAGTGCCGAAGCTCGGCTGTAAAGTGAGCCCCTTGTTTCCACTTCATTTAATTTTTTTATGCTTCCCATATCTTATATCTAAAAGAATAACGTGTGTATGTGTGTGTTTCTTCATTATTTCTATTTATTACAGCAATGCATGAACTTTACAAAATTTGGGGTGTTGTGGAAGTATTTATCGTGCTTTAAATCCTAGTATTACCAACGTTGGCAAATTGTAAATTGCCATCATACTATAATCTCATTTGTTGTAAAAGCTTTTCATACATTTTCACTTACCAGTATCTTGAATACTTTTGTAGTTGTTCTTTAAAATTTTGACAAAATACACTTGATTACTGTTACGTTTTACTTAGCTTCCCATTGGTATAACAAGTTCTTCAGAAAATCACTTTATAAAGAGGTCCATTTTGGTCCGTGGATTGGTTCCCCAGTGAGTTGGCTCCGTTGTCCCTGGGTCTGACAGAAGAGTGTGTCCTGGTGGGGGAGAACTACTCACCTCATGAGAGAGAGGCTCCCAGTCTTTCAGGGGTGCGTCCCGGTGACCCACCCTCAGCTCCTGAGACTTCTTCCACCTCCCGGTGTCACCTAGCTGGGGGCCGGTCATTTAACATGTGGCCTATTTTGTTTTGGTTTTTCTAAGACAGCATCTCTCTATGAAGTTCAGTTTGGCTCTAAACTTAGAGTAGCCCTGCCTCAGCCTCCAAGTTCTGGGATTACAAGTGTGTGCCACAGCGCTGGCTGTAAATGGCATTTTAAAGACAGAATAAAACTAGTAGGTGATAGAACCACCTGAGAAAATCCCGCAAGTCTCGATATCCTAATTAAATACCAGAAAGTAAATGTGCCGCCGTGTACCTCATGGTAATTTGTACCTGGGTAAAGTTGGGAGGGAGGTGTGATGTGGGGCTGGAAGAGTTGTATCAGGCGCTCCCTGTGGGGTGGCGGTACAGCGTGGGAGGAAAATTCTACTCCCGTTCTCCTGCTTTCCTCCCAGGTCATCGTGGAGAAGGCGCCTAAGGCCAGGGTGCCTGATCTGGACAAGAGGAAGTACCTGGTGCCCTCGGACCTCACTGGTAACGTTCTTTTCTGACCAGGGGCCTTCATTCCCAGACAGACCATTCTAAGTCTTTGTAACGTGCCTGAGAATTGAGGGGGATGCGCAGTAAAAGTGACCCAACTCTCACCAGCGGTCCCTGCACCATTTTCCACCACTGTGGAAGAGTAAAGGTGTTTAAAGATGAGACATTTGTGTTGAACACGCTTTTAAAATCAAGTCTTGTTCCTATGGTAGTAATTTATTCCAAAACAAAAACCAGCTCTGTCTTGAGAGGATCACATTTTAGAGATTCTTGACTAAATGTCTTTTTTTTTTTTTTTTTTGAGAGGATTTTGCTGTGTAGTTCAGGCTGTTTGGACTCAGTTTGTAGTCTAGGCTGGCCTCAAACTCCCAGCAGTCCTCCTGCCTCAGCCTCCCAAGTGCTGGGATTACAGCCTGTACCACCATGCCTGGCTAAATACTTATCTCCTAAAGGTAGATTCTTTTGTAAACATGTTTTGTAGACTCCACTTGGAATTATAAGAACATACTCAATCTCTACCTTTATTCTTAATGGAATTTCCATTGTATCCAGGATACCACCCTGGGTTTTGTGGAAATTTGCTTGAGAATTAATACCGTGGATTGTCACCTTTTCAGAAGTTTCTCAGTGGTCTCAGGAAAATGCTAAGCCCTGAGCCCTCTCATCGCCTCAACACTGGGTTGAGTGTCAGTGTTACTAGAGCCCAAGCCCTTGTTCCTGGGTGGTTTGTCTTAGGGTGGAAGTGGGGTAGGGAGGTATGTTAAGTCACTTTCTGACAAGGGTGGGACGTCTCAGCCTGTATATGCAACTCACACTCCTGCGTGGCTGTGCCGCCTCGGTTCTGAAGCCGAGGAGGCGTGGTCCCAGCGTGGCCTCTCAGGGATTAGACAGGCCTCTTCTGAGTTTTGCTGTTTATTACCAAAGCTCTTGGTCTGTATTTGGCCCTGCTCAGATGGCGCATAATGCTGGCACTGATCGCGTTTTTTTTCTCCTTGCCCTTTTCCTTCTCCTTCACCCAGTTGGCCAGTTCTACTTCTTAATCCGGAAGAGGATCCACCTGAGACCTGAGGACGCCTTATTCTTCTTTGTCAACAACACTATCCCTCCCACGAGTGCCACCATGGGCCAGCTGTATGAGGTGATGTCCTGTCGCAGTGCCCAGGAGAGCGGCGGCCTCCTGCTTCTGTTCAGTGGATGTTGATGACATAGCTGGAAGTCGGGCAGGGGGTTTTTTGTCAGGACCCTCTTGCACATGGCGGTGTGGGGCTGTGGGAGATTAGATGCCTCTTGCCCTGGTGGAGATTGGGCGCTCGACTAGATTGAATCCTTTTGAAATCCCCTCTCCGTCTTACCTGACTGTAACGCTTTAATGCTGGAGCGCCTTCACTGAAGCAGCAGGAAATGCTCCCTGGTAGCAAAAAGTTGCAAAGCAGCTTTTATTGTTCCTGTTAACCATTGTCAGTAATGTGCACTTTGTGACCAAATTGTTTATGCCAATCCCAGTTCATTACGTTCCCGCCCAGCAGCAGACTGAGAAGACAACCGTGAACAAGCTAGCCCTTCTCAGCCGGAGGGTTACAGCCTTGACTAAAGCTATGTCTTCACGCTTCCTATGTATAAAAGTCAGAAAATTTGGCTTAGGCTTTTCTTAGGAACAAAACAAAAGTCTTGAAGCAGGTGGCCCATTGTCTGACCACAGTGAGTCAGAGAAAATGAAGTTTAGAGTCAAGTATTTAAATCAATGCAAGTATCATGTAAGCCTGAAACTGCATTGTTCCGTGAAGGACTTGTTCATATAGCGGGTACCTTTCCATTGTCTCCGTTAGGGAATTACATAAACGTCTAGTAATGCCTGTGTAACCTTATTCCATAGCATGTGTTTTCCTTAGTGTATATTCTGGTGTATGAGTCTTGTAGCGTCTGTGTTGCTAGAATGAGCTAAGAGTAAGGACTGCCCCCGTCCTCTTCGTATCCCTGATGCCTGTGTGTATTGTGTTCTCAGTGCAGGTTTTTGTGAAGTCCCAGCGAAGGTCTAGCCCCTTCTGCCTATTCTTTATTCCTCTAATTTTATCACTGCTAGGGATCAAACTCAAGAGCCGTGACCATGCTCGGGCAGAGCACTACCACTGGGCTACACCCCAGCCCTGTTCTTTTCCGTGGGGGTGAATTCTAACTTCCATACCCATTTTACGAGATCCTGTGAGGCTTAGAATCCTAGAGATGAGGGTTGTGAATGTTTCCTGAACTGTGGTCATGTCTCTCCTTGCAGGACAACCACGAGGAAGACTATTTTCTGTACGTGGCCTACAGCGATGAGAGTGTCTATGGGAAGTGAGTGGTGGAAGCCCAGCAGATGGGAGCACCTGGACTTGGGGGTAGGGGGGTGTGAGCGGGACTGAGGGAAGAGAGGGCGGGCTCCCACCATGGAGAAGACAGAAGGTGAAGACCTTGGAAACCTTACACTGCACACACTGTCGTCATATTTTCACATGCTCAGTTCATGTTTTTTTGCTGCTTCCTCTGGCCCAGGGAGAAAGCATGTCAGGACAGAGCTGCTGGATGGACTTGGATGGACAGAGATGACCTAAGTTCGTGGCATTGCCAAGAGTTACATTTTTTTGGGATTTCGCAGTAGGTCAGAAGGTGGGCAAGTTAAAGCCAGAGATGAACCCAGTCCAGCAGCACCTCTCGTCTCTTTGGGCAGAGATTTGATTTTTGACATTTGCACAAGACAAGTAGGAAAGGGAACAGGAATTCCTTAGCTGTGGTGGCGGGCCGCACCTGGGGACCGAAGGACGGCCACACTAGTTGAAGCATGGCAGCCCTTGCGCGCTGCACTTTCTCCCCTCCTGCATCCCCTGCTAGTCTCCCCTCACGCGTGGCTGTCAGCCCCACCCGGAGCTGCAGTGGACGCCCACACAGACGCCCAGAAGGAGCTGTCTGAGCTTTGGAAAGCGGCGGTCCCGCGGAAGGTGACTGTGATTCCAAGTAGTTCTGATAGCATTAAACTGGAACTGACTGTTGAGCTTCTGTCTTAACCTGCTCTCTCTCTCTGGTGCCCCTCCTCCCACACCTACTTGGGAATTTTCTGAACCTTGGGCACTTTCAGTTGCAGGCTAAAGCCGGTCCTTTCATGTTGCCTTTAGCAGTTTCCGTGAACAGGAACAGAAGTGTCTTTCAGTGCGGAAGGGGCAAGTGTGAGCTGAGGTAGATGGTCTGCACTTCCCACACAGCCAAGTCCTTGCTCCCCCGCTGCTGTCCCTCAGTCTCACATGCACGGGAATGCTGAGTGACGGCCAGCTGCTGTCCTCTGGTTTTCATCCATGGCAGCTGCTAATGAGAAGTGTTTGGAGGGGTGACTTGGTAATTCACAGGGGTTCACTTGGTTTCTTTTCATTTAAGGGTCGGGGTGAGGGTGGGGAGTAGGAATTGCACTCAGATGCGACATTTCATCTCTGCTAATGAAAAGGACCCTTCCTGTTGGGGGAGATCTGTCTGTTCCGTCAGCTTCAGGTTCTTGTATAATGAAGTCAATCTTGTCAGGCCAAGGAAATAAAATATTTGCTTACTGTAAAAATCTACCGAGTTCAGAACTGTTGCCTTTCTTGCTGAGCTTGCTAAGGTGTGGAGTCCCGAGTAGAAAGCCCCATGTGTGTGTGTTGGCAGGGGGCTGTTGGTAGTGAGTGCCCCGTATGTTTGGAGCAGCTCCTCCCCGACCAGGAGTCTCTGTCCAAGGGTGAGTGTCACAGTTGGCAGTGCCTGGTGCGCTTCTGACGTGTGGGTGCTTTTCTCCTACGGGTGAGTTGCCGTGGCTTTACTTCATGTATACCCAAAGCTGAAGTTGGAAGACCGCTTCTGTCACAGTCGAGGGGTGGGGAGGGATGTGCTAATCACAGATGCAGGTGTCGAGGCCTTGTCCCAGATTTAGCTGACTCCGAGTCATAACATGGGCGGTGGATTTTTAATGAGCTCATAATTCTGTATACTGAAGGCCGCTCTCTCCTCAGCTTCCCTGCAAGTCTCAACCGTACCATCTCCATAACAGCTTTTCCTGTGTGAGACCGCTGTCTCCCAAAGCAGATTAATGCTTCTGTTCAGCACAAGAGATGTCCTGACCCTAGGAGAGCCTTGTTTGGTCAGAACCAGTGTGGGTGGGATGCAGGGATGTAAGAACAAACTCACGAAGGATGTAAAGTCAGAATGTCCGTGGTACAACTGCACCCACAAGCAGAACATACCCAGTGTATTCACTGGGCAAGTTATGTCAGGACAGGAAAGGAAGAAGCCCAAACAGCACCATGTAATTTTCTAGGAAATGGGAAGCTCTGCATTAATTTCAAGCAAAATACTAGAGTCATCTCCATACAAAAACAGCAGGGTGCTGTTCCCTAATAAAGGTGACAGGAAGCTAACATTTCAGTTAAAGATAGAAACTACATGTTGAACTGAATAGACAACCTGCTTCCTAGGAATAAGATTGTATTAATGTTAAACAGCAAGGAAATACACAGAAGAGCAGATCTTTGCCCTCCCTGCAAATCTGCAGGAGTCCCTGTGCCACAGGGCTATAGGCTGTGGTGGAAGCAAAAATAGTTGAATTTACATGGCTCTGTCTTTGAGGATTCCTTTGCTTATGTTAGTTCTATCTTGGGATAGTCCAAGAGGGAAAGTTTTATCCTTGGGTAAGATACTACATGCCACTTTAGAGCAGCTGACTGATTTTTTACAGATGCATAGCCTTCCAGTCACTTAGCTAAGTTCAGAAGCAAAACCAGGTCAGACACTTCGGAGGTCTGCGAACTGATTTTTGTAGAAGTTACTGTGTCTCCAGTGGCACACCTGGGGCTCCTGCTAGCCTGCCTTTCAAAGCTTAGTACCCTCAGGCCACAGTGAGGGTTCTCAAGACTAAGCAGTTTTGGAAGTGTCCTATTAAGCTGAGGCTCAATGTCCTACATTTGACTTCAGTGCTCCTTTCTGGGGATCCAGTGATTTAATTCTCGCCCTTGGAGGCCAGTGTGACCTAAAATGGATGAGTCCTCTGCCTTTTCCATATACTGTGGTAGAAAGACCTCAAACAGATGTAGGTTAAACATCTACATTTGCCATAGGTAGTCCTGACTTGCCCTGATTGGATTTTTTGGGGGAGGAGCTCAAAACCAGGGCCTTGCACCTGCCAAGCAGGTGTTGTGCTGCTGAGCTATATCCCGGCCCTCTGATGTACTGGTTCTGTATTTCATGGTCACAAGTACCTTTGTGGACAAAGCCTGGCACAGTCACACTCCTTGTACTTGGTATAAAAGTAGAAGCTGGTCCCCTCTATCTAGAAACTGCAACTCATGCGCACAGATGAGGAAAACAGGTGCACTTGTCACTGACAGATTTCTTTATTCCATTCTCCCCATGGCCTAATTGTTTTCTTAATGCAGAACATTGTGTACCTCTTTATAAAAAGGGTATAGACTGTTGTGCAGTCAGATGTTAAGATTTCAAAAATCTAGAACAGTAACTAGCGTGCAGTGGCAGCTACACAGAGGACTACACTGCTTGGTGAGCTGACAGCAGATGACAGTTGTGAATATTTGCCCAGGCTCACGTGTTCAAATGTCCTGGGCCCGGCAGTAGCTCTTCGGAAATTACTTCCCATTGCCTTGGTGGTACTATGTCCTTTGTTAATTAAGCTTACAATCCTGTGTTGTGTTTGTGTCATTAAACACAGGTGTGGTGTGATTTTGAAGCTATGTGTGGAAGAGAGACAGGCATAAACACTGCAGGACACATCCTGAAGTCAGCTATAATAAACTCTCACGTTCTGGAAAATAAAGTAGTTGATAACTGACTTCGTCTAGCTTTTACTTTGCATTTTTTTTTTTCTTTTGGTCATTTCTTTGACAGATTTGAACACAGCCCATCCGTTCAGTTTTCTTTTTAGCTGCCTGAGACCACCTTGTATTTCTAGAAGCCAGCCTGTTTGTCCATGAACTGAGTCCTGGTTGTCTGTAGCGCAGCCCCAAGTAACCAAGTGTTGCTCTCCTAGCTCATGCCTGCTGCCCAGGTGTCCACCGTGCACCTTTGTTTATCTGGATATTACTGCGGTGCAGGGTCTTTCGCCATTGCATGTTACCCTGAGGGTGACAAGGACACAAAGGTCATTTGCTTCAGTTATTTTAACACATGACCCCAAAATCCCCAAATAGCATAGTTCTTGCCACAATAGTTCTGAATTGATGTCAGCGTAATTATTTTGTTATTTCCTATTATTTTCCCTTTTTGCTTTTATTCTTAAAAGTTATGGGCACTTTGGTACTTTGTAAACCATACATGACCTAATTAGTTTCCAAGGGTGAAGTAGCCAGAAGTGGTCACGCTGAAGCGGTCATATGACACATTGCACCATTCTCTCGGCAGGTGTGCCTAGTTTTCAACAGTGACAAACAAAAGATTGAAGTCATTGTGTACACTCAACAGCTTGGGACCGTCTGTTCTGGCAGTTCTATTTTAAACAGCGATGTATTTAAGATTTTTAGTAGTTTATGTTTCAAAATACGTAGTTCCTACAACTTCCATAAATGATTCTGAATTCTTTGAGAGTTAAAACACTTTATGTGTAGTAAGCGGGAAGTTGCCTCCCATCATTCAGTAAAAGGTGGTGATTGTTTATCGCTTGAGGTAAGCAGTGTGCACATGACCTTCAGAGACAAGGTAACACGTCTTATTTCAAGTGCTCCCACTGGCTGATTCCCAACCCACCTGCCTCAGTTCAGGTGTCATCTGGAGGAGCCCACCCCAGCAGCCTCTCTCTGTTGCAGCACCCCACCCACTTCGAACTCACCCAGTCTTTCTTAGCTTGTTCTTTTTGGTAGGTTTTGCTTGGCACTGGCTACATAGAATTTTCTTGTGTATTGTCTTTTCAGATAGGCAGATCCATGAAGGTGGAAAATTCGTTTACACAAATGGCTCAGAACAGTGTCTGGCATATGGTTAGTGGCTCTGAAATATTGAAATTGTAGTTTCTGATAAGACAGAAGCATTAGGTAATTCAGTTGAGAAGTAAGTTACCCAGAAAGAACAAGCTACAAATTGGCCACTCAAGGAAATTTGGAAACCTGTTGAAGCTTACTGGGAAGAAGGCAGGAAACGTGAAGTCCCGGATCTGGTACTTGACTCGCTCTGTGAATGGGGCAGTTTATCCCCTGTACAGGTGAAGTTCTCAGTTCTTTTCATATCTAATAGATACATAATTGCATCTTTTTTGGGGAATATTAAGTATCTTTTGCAAGCCAATAGACGTTTTTAGTTATTAATAATAAATTTCACTTAAAAATGCCAATAACGTGGGCTAGCTGCCAGGAATCTTCCGGGTGGTTTTCCTTTTTTTTTCATTTCATTGAATATAGCAGATATAGCATATGGCATGAGTCAGGGAAAATTAAGCAGAATATGTTAAACTGCATATCTTAGAAGTTAGCTCTTAGGCTTGACATGAAGCACAGCAGAGTCTTTCTGTTACACTCCTATTTACGATGGATTCTTTGCCATCAGTGGCTGTCACCATCAAAGATGGCCTGTGGGTCCTCTTTCTAGAGCAGCTGGTGAGACCTAGATGCAGGATAGCAGATTGAACGTATCTCAGCCTTACCTGGCTGGAAGCAATGTAAATCTTTTTAAACTTCTTTTGACATTTTGGGCTAAATGATATAAAATTTTCCAGACATACAGTGCTGCACACACATTAACAAATGTAGCCAACTCCTACCCATTAGTTTCTACCGAAAGAAGAATGAACTGTAAAACTTTCCAAAGGGGAAGCCCTCATCTCAGGCACCTTCTACAACCCAGAACTGCTTGCTGGCCAGAAACACAGGCTGGGGACCAAACCTTTGGAATATGGGCCTTTGGGGGACATCTAAGATGCGTACCACAACATTGATCTCCCAGCCCCTAAAGGCTCACGACCAGCGTACGATGAAAAATGAGGTCAGTCTCTCTCCAGGTATAGCCAAGTTGTTGGTTTTTTGTTTGTATCTTTTGGGTGTGTTTTTTTCTTGTTTCGTTTTGTTTTTGAGACTTACAGTTTAGGCTGTCCTTGAACTCACTACATAGGCCAGGTTACCTTCAAAACTTGCAATGATGTGTCTGCCTTTGCCTCCCAAGTGCTGGGATTATAGACGTGCGCCACCGTGCCCAACTCCAAGTTTTTGACAGTTCCAGGATTGCTGGGATTGCTCAAAAGTCTTTAAATTCTAAATCTCTCATCTGAGGCTCAATGCAAACTCAGTTATATGCCCTTATGGTGGGTGCATGGAGGTTGGGGGTGGAGTTATGTACTCCAACATACAATGGAGTAAACTCATTTTCAAAGGGAGGAGTAAGAAAGTAATGAGGAATCTGACCCAAGCAAGAGTGGAATCTAGCAGAGCAAACAAATCCAACAGCCCACCCCCACTACAACCTTGGTGCCTACCTGGGCCCTTGGGCTGGCTCTGCTCACTACCTGTGGCTTTCCTTGGTAGATGGTCTGAGTTCCTGGTGTCTCTAAGTTCCTGCGGTCTCTGTTGCAATTTTGGCGTTACTTCCATAACCAAGCATCAGCCTTTCAGGGACTGCTGGCCGGGACTTAAAGCCTGCCACTTACTCCCTGACTTCCAGGCTTTCCTTAGGATCTTGATGGATGCCTCAGTGATTCCAAAACTTGCATTCTGCATGGTGGCAACACCAGTATCATACAGGAAGGTCTGTTAACAGCCCAAGCTGTATCTGGGCCTGCTGGAACTGTGCAGTGTCCTCTGAGTCCCTTAAGGATAAACACAGGAGATGGAATCCTCGAGAAGGAATTCCCTAGGTAACCCTGTTTGAGCAGAATACCCTCAGAGCTCTCTTCTTGAAAGTCTTTGAGCCCATGATGGATGCAGTCTGACTGCTTCCTGACATGCCCTCAAAACATCTTTCTGATTGTCCCGATCCCAAGTCCTTGACTTCTTTATAATGGTGTAATTATAATTACACATTCCTTGACACCAAATTTAAATACATTTTTCTTCTGGTCAAACTGCATGTTTTCCATGTCTTTCCATTTTGCTTTTTGCTCTCAGTTCTCACTGTAAATCCTGCTAAAAGCAGCCAGCACTACTTGTGCTAGTACCTGAATTCTATGTTGCCTTAAACTTTCTGCCAGATTAACTAGTCCATTACCTTTAAAATGAACTTCACACAAAGTCTCAAGACATGGCTGAGATGTAGACAAGTATGTTTGTCTGAATGTTACCTCAATGGCTGTTAGTCCAATTCCCAATACATTAACAGCAACTTACGAACTTTTGGGTTGTGAATTTTCACAGCTGTGTAAGACTCATTTTGTCAGACTTAGAAATAAATCCAATTTACAAACAAACGTTCTCCTGGAATGGGACTTGTTTGTAAGCTGGGGACTTAACTGTAGAGTCCTCATTTCCATCCGAGAGTTCATAGCGTGGCCTTTACTGTCCACGTTCTTGTGTCCACATTCTTGTCAGCATCCTGGCCTTTTGAGCTTAAACCCATCAAGCCTCATTTACAACATTCTGGGACTTCTCTAGCCTCTGAAGTTCTGAACCACATCATCAGGTACAGTCACAGCAGAGCATGGTAGTCACCCCTTGTCACTGTGATGGGATGCCTGAGACAGCTTAGAGGAACAAAGTATTTGGGCTCATGGTTTCAGAAGTTTTAGTTTGTGGTCCTCTGGTCACAGGGCTTTGGGCCTGTGGCAGTGCATTACGTTGTGGTGGATGCACGAGGCGAAAGAAGACAAACCTCATGGTTCCAGCAAGTAGAGAGGAAGGAGACGGGTCCTAATACCCACTTCAAGGTGTGCCCCAGTACAATTTCCCTCCACTAGCCACCTTTTAGAGATTGCACTGCTGCCCAGTAATACCACAGGCTGGTGAGCAAGTCTTTAGTATTATGGGCCTTTGGAGGACATTTAAGATCAAACCATACTATAAAAGAAACATTTCTATCACTATGATACTATTATAAATAAATACACTTATTGTGATAGCTACACAGTAATGAAACTATAACATCACTTTGAAATTCTCTTGGTCAGTTTGTTAAAAGGCTAGTATGGAACTCAATTGTTTTTATGAATTATAAGCTATTTGACTCCCCCCCTTTTTTCCATCTTAAGTAGGCAGACATTAGGAGAAATTGGTAGACTGCATCTATATCAAGTTTTTCTGCTTATAATGAATTTGAGAGACAAGTTGAGTGATTTTCATAATGTGCTAATTTTTCTTTCCTGTTCTGAGAATTGAACACAAGGCCTTTAAACTGAGCTACATCCATAGCCCATTCAATTTTTTATTTTGAGGTAGGGTCTCACTAATCTACTAAATTGCTGAAACTGGGCTTGATCTTGCAGTCCTTCTGCTTCAATCCCCCGGAGTGCTGGGATTGTGGGAATACACCACCATGCATGGCTAATTGCAACATTTTTTAAAAGTTAATTATTGACATGCTTTATATTTTGTGAACACATTTGCATAAATCATTTTTAGAAGAAAACGGACTTGATACCTTTTTCTAAACCTACCACAGGCCTCTGTACAAGTAACTAATGATGAAGATCTTAGAATCTTAGAAGGTCTTAGAGTTTTTAAAAACTTTAGAAGTATAATCTTAAGAGTTAAGTCCTAAGAGCTATGATGGCTTGTTGTTTCTCAGCATTTATTGTGCTCTTCTCCCTTCGTAGTGGATTTCTTAACTCGGCATATGCTCATTAGGTACTGGATTTTCTTTCTCTCCTTGTAGTTCTGGATAAATATGCCGGTTACTTAATCCTTATTAATATCAGCTTCCTCATTTACAAATTAGAAAGGATGCCTGCTTCTCAAGATTCCACATCTGGTATATGTTCCACTAGAGTATATTACTGCTTAAGTGCAGTAACTTTTAGATGAACCTCTGCTCCTGTGTGGAGTTCATTCAAGCTTGTGGTTGTATTAATCAGCTTTGCTATTGATGGGACAAAGCACCTGTCTTGGTTACTTTTTTTCTTGTTGCTGAGACAAAATACCCAACACCCAAAATTAAGGAAGGAAAGGTTTATTTCGCTTACAGTTTGCGGAGGTTTCAGTCCATCCTTGGCTGGTTCTGAGGCAGACTGGCACATGGCAGAGGGCAACAGTTCATGGCGGCAGAGCACAGCAAAGCAACAAGTGCAAGAAAGGAGGAATGGCGGGAGGAATGGCAGCCAGCAGCCTCTTTCTCTCCTTTATATACAAACTATGTGCCCTAGGGTGGATATAGCTCTCATACCCATAATCTCAGCAAACTATCTTCCCTAGGGCAGGTATAGCTCTCACACCCATAATCCCAGCATTGGATCGTGGATCAGTCATAAACCCTAAAAGCCACCCCATAACTGCGTGAGGATTTGGGGGGACACGCGGACACAAACCATAACAGCATCCAACACCACAACTTCTGGAGATTGTTAGTGCAGCTCTTGGTTTCAGAGGACTCGGTCCACGGTTGCTGGAGTCAGGACAGGAAGGGCATGGGGGAGGGCTTGACGGCGAGCGGCAGCAGGAAGCAGCAAAGACACGGGATGAGCCAGAGATACCCAGTGACCCGTTTCCTCCAGTGGCCCTTTCCTGACACCACACACTGCTATGAATGCATGGGGGGGTCCATCCACTGATGAGTAGAGCGCCCCCTGAGCCAGTCACCTCCGACAAGCGCCGCCTAAACATGGGAGGTGTGTAGGGGACATTTTAAATCTGAAGTGTACCCATGGTTAATTTGTGTTCCAGTGCCTGGCTCTTAATACATTTTTGCTAAATCTAAAACAACTGTGTGATAATTAAAACTAAAACAGATTGGGTATTTTTCATAGCCTGCATATTAAATACAAGGCTCAAAATTCTCTATCAAGGAGGTAAGGCATCTATGGAAGCAAAATTAAACCTTCAAGATCAAGTAGCTAAGACACAAATTGCTAAGCTATATGGCCTCTCACTTCTCTGTGCCCTAGCTTTAGAGCCTCTCTTAGGCCTTCAGACTTAACATGATTTTATAACCTTAATACCTTCCAAACATTCATCTAGAATGTGTGTCCTTCTGTTTGTATTGGTGACCTTGTAATTCATTTTTCAGACCTCATTTGAAATGTCCTTTTCTTTGGAGAATCTCCTGAAATTTTGCATTTGAGTCAGTTCCCTCTGAGCCTTACTTACAAAGGTTACTTTCTTCATGGAAAATGTCATGGCTTCACACACACACACACACACACACACACACACACACACACACACATTTCCTGCCTCTTCCCACTGGATTCCAATGGCTTAACACACACACACACATACATGCATGCACGCATTTCCTGCCTCTTCCCACTGGATTCCAATCTACCAGGCAAATGTCCACTTAGAATTTCTTTACCATTTCCCCCTCATCGCTCAGCACAGCATTTTTGCATCTGTCATGAGCTTAATAAATTTAAGTCAAAGGGAAAAAACTGTAGGCTTTGCATTTTAGGCAGCAGGAGAATGTTTAATTATTACATACTTAAGTCTTCTCAGGGTAATTTTTCAAAAATTATACCACATGAAAATGTTTCCTTTGTAGTCTTTTTGATGTATTTTAATATATTTTCTTCAACTTATGCTTTATTTTTAATGTAAATTTATTGAGTGATAAGCTGATGCAGAAATAATTTAGAACCTTAAATAATCTTATCTCCAAATGTGAGTTTTCAATATTTTTGTTTCATTTGTATTCTGCAAATTTACCTTGTTTCTAGGAATAAATGTTAATGTGTTAACCCCACAAATTCAGAAAACCATGTTAAGTTTTAACAGTGTATTTTGAGCATGTCTAATATTTTTTCATATCTTAACATAGAAAAATTTACAAGGCATAGTAACTCTAAAATTGTATAAAAGAACATTACCCACATACTACATCTATTCCATGCACATAATTTTTTATCAGTGCCTACCCTGCTTAGCATACTTCGTAACTTGTTCCTCAAATGAACAAAGGTGAACAATAAAAATACTGAAAATGCATTGCACAATTCTATGCTAGGTTTTACCCACCTCTCTTCTTGAAACAACAAATTAGAAGCGCTGTTATGTGGCCATAGAAACAAATCAGTGCACATCCAATAGGAGGGAAAAAGAAAAAAAATGAAATTGCGAGAATGCAGGCAGAAGCTTATATCATCTATGGTTGCTCCTGGAACACTCAAGGGACACTTGGCTTTGTCTGTTGAGGCGTAGCACAAGCTTTGCTCCCAGGGCTATCTGGTCAACACCGCCGCTGCCCAGCCGCATGCTGGTGCCCTGCATTCCTGCAGGAAGTGTGTCCTGCTCAGCGCTCTCTGCTGCTTTTTGCGGCTCGCACTGAAGAGGTAGAGTGGCAGAAGCGCCCAGGCGGAGCCAGTGTTTTTCCCAGGCAGAGAGAACCAGTTTTTTGGGGTTTGTATTTGTTTTCGGTTTTCTTTAAAGCTCTTGAAAATATCTATAGTGTTCTCATTTACAAGGCTCGCCTGAACATTTAAAAGCTCTTCTCTGTACGTATTAGTTGCTCAAGGCCTGCCAATCGCTCAGGCAAAACACAGAAACACTGTTTTTTGGTGTTTTTTTTTTTTTTTTTTTTTTTTTTCCCAGCCCTGGGATTGAGCCCACACCCTTGCCAATGAGCAGCATCTGCAGCCTGCTTTTATTTTTATCTTGACACAGAATTTCAGTAAACGCATGAGTTGTGGCAGAGGTGTTCAGAGCGGCCCGAAACATTTGATCTTCCTGCTGCAGCCTCCTGAGTGCTGGGATTACAGATACGCGCCACCACACCTGGCTACAAACCCTTCTAAAAGGCCGTTCCCTATGCGATCCTCACAGCACGCACGCGAACTTATTGCCCCCTTTCTGCAGCTAGGGAACACCGTGCAAGGGTGAGCAGACACTAAATTGGGGTTAGGCAAAGGTCTGCCTTTCTGTCTCAGGTATCTCTATCTATGAATCAGAAGTCCTGCTAACTGCAGTGGTGGGGGACTGAGCAAGTACGGTACAGCAAAGCTTGAAGCAAAGTTCTTGGCTCCGGGTACTAGATGCATGTTCTTTTCCTCTGTGATGTTTCATGAGGAAATAACCTCAGAGTGTATTAGTCAGCTTTCTGTTGTTCTGACAACACTTGAGACAATGAGTATATGAGAAGGAAAGAATTGTCCTGGCTCATGGTTTCAGAGGGTTTGCAGCGTGGTCACCTGGCCTGGTTGCTTTGGGCGTCTGGTGGCGCAGTGCCTCATAGCAGCTGGCATGTGCAGAGAGAGACAGGGAGAGAGGCTGGGATCCCATTATCCCTTCAGGGACACACCCCCACTGGCCTAACTTCCTCCCACAAGGCCACACCTTCTAGAGGTTCCTCCACTTTCCAACAGCATCATAAGTAGGTGACCAAGACTTCAATATACGAGCCTTCGGGGGATACCTAAAAGTCAGGTCATAACAAACTGCATGATTTCATTCCTAGTAATGGGCAGAGCTGGGACTCCCACCCAAGTCTTATAATTTAAATCACATGCTCTTTCCCTTACACTGACTGTGGAACTCAGTTCTTTCCTGAAAACAGTGTTGAAATTGTGAAGGAGAAAATGCTAGGGAGAAGTTGCCTCTAAAGCTCATCAGTGAAGACAGGGTTGTTCGTCAAGGGCCGAGTGATTCCCAAATGAAGAGCATGTCAGAACCCAAAAACAGAAAATGAGAGAAACCAGGACTGGAAACCCAAGTACTGCATGATCTATCTGTAGCTACAGGTAGAGAGCAGTAAGGAGTTCTGTGTGCTGTTGCATAGTACAGTGACGACAGCATTATGGAGTATATACCTCAAGAAAGAAAAAGGAAGGGTTTTGAATATTTTCAACATAAATAATAAATGAGATATGTTTAAACCTGATTTAAATACAACACTGTACATGTATATAAACATTACATGGAATCCCGTTAGTAAGTTCAACTTTTAAGTTTATATATATATTAATTAAAATTCAAAGCTGGGCATGGTGGCGCACACCTATAATCCCAGCACTCGGAAGGCTGAGGTAGGAGGATCATTGTGAGTTCAAGACCAGCCTGGCCTACAGAATGAGCTCAAGGCCAGCCTGAACTGCATAGCGAGACCCTGTCTCAAAAAGACAAAAAACGAAAACAGAAAACTTTCATTTAAATTTTAAAAAAGGAAAGGGAAAATTTAGCAACAGATAGGTGACAGTTTTGGAAGCTGGAGCTGTGTAAACAACTAGGCTAACGGGAGGTCAGGGAGCTGGTAAGTAATTATTTCTGGATGTGTCCATGACGACGTTATCAGAGGGGTTTACCATGTGAGTCAGTCTACTGAAAAAAGGAGGGCCGCGCTCAGCACTGTGGGCTGCTGTCCAAGCCACTGAGGGCCTTGGCAGAACACAGAGGCAAGAGTCTACTCCCTACTCCGGAGCTGGGACATCCAGTTTACCCTGTCCTCAGGCGCTGGACACCAGAGCTCCTGGTGCTGGAGTCTTTGGACGTGAGGGTTCACCCCATCCGCTCGCTTGGTTTGCAGGCTGTTGTACTCGCACTGGATCATATCCTGGGCTTTCCCACTTCTCTCGCATGAAGACAGCAGATGAGGAGATTTCTCCACCTGCATAACTGCGTGCTCCAATTCCCACAATCTTCGTAGTTCTATTTATGTATAGATCTAGAAATACAACTTAGGGTCTGTTTCTCTGGAGAACCGTGACTAATGCAGAGCTCACATTCTGACTTTGCCTTAGAGAATACTTTCTGCCAGACCCACATTTCCTTCCACCTCGGCTCTGCGTTGCTGTGTAATCAAAGACAATTGCCGCTCACAAATTAGATTGCTGCCACATAGGAGTGAGGCTGCAGCCTGAGTCTTCTTTTGTTCATCTAAGAGAACAAGGCACGGACCTCCTATCTTCCGTCTTCTCTTTTGCTCTGCTGCAGTCATTTTGATTCACTTGCAAGGCAGCTCCACAGTTTCGACCAACTTCCTGGCCACCCCTTCCCAGTTCGGAGGCTACCGTCCACGGTAACGAGAGCCGCTAGGTGGCGGACCAGATCCGTGTGGTGATGCCCCGCAGCCTTTGCTGGCTACCACTGTCGTTTTCCCTTTTTACCAATCTGTCGTTCGTCCGTGTTCTGCCTTTCTGTGAGCAAAGACCGCAGAATCCTGAAAATAGGCAGAAGTCGGAGAGATTATCTTTTCATTGACCACCAGCTTTGTTTATGTCTCCCCCAAAGGAGGGAGATGTTTTACACATTTACAGTTGTTATCCTGCCCTTAGACGGGGAACAAATTGGCTTGTTTTACCTCAGCAAATGCAAAGTAAGTGTAAGTATCTCTATTATAGAAACATCCTGAATTAAAAGAAGAAACTTGGAATGCGAAACAGTTAAATTCCTCTATGAGTCACTTACTTACATGTTATATGTTTAGTGTATAATGTGTAGATAAATGTATCCTGCAGTGACAGTGAGCAACCTAATGGATTGAACAACAATCAGAGGATAAATTCATAAAAAATTTCATCTCACATTTGTATCTTGTCTTTTTTTGAGACAGGGTCTCACTCTGCAGTTCAGGCTGACCCTGAGCTCACTTTGTAGCCCAGGCTGCCCTTGAACCCACAACGATCCTCCTGCCTCAGCCTCCCCAGTGCTGAGGTCACAGGTGTGCGCCCCCACACCTGGCTTCATATTTGTATCTCTTTTTTCATATCTGTATCTTTTAATTTTTAAAATCAAAGAAAATGTCTAGTCAGGGCTAGGGTGAGACAAACAGGAACACTTCAGAACCCAAGGTGGGGACACCGCCTCTTTCAGAGGGGTGTAGGAGTATGAAAAAGAAGGAACAGATCATTCCCAAAAGTGCTTATGAATGACGTGCTCACCCCCCAGCCCCTCAGTAAGAGAAGAAAACGCTGAACCGGCACACTGCCAATAAGCCCCTTCTGTGCTGCCCATCATGCCTGCTTTGAAAGAAGAGGCCAGAGAGGAAAGGTGCAAAGAGCCAGGGTGAGAGGAAGGCCTGTGCTCCAGTCCAGCTTCCAAATACCATCTCTTCTGGGAAGTGTGAAAGTCACCTTTCTACGGGACATCTGCAGTCATCTTGCCGTAGGAGAAAAATAAATCCCAACGTGACAGTGTCAGATGTGCTGAGTTTGTGCCCCCTGAAATCGAAGAATGAACTCCAAAGGATGAAGGCAGTTAGGGTAGGAAAGGTTTATTGGGGAGCAGGAGCAGCTCCTGAGACACAAGAGGGATCCCCAATGAGCCACCACCAGTGTCATCTCTGAGGATGTGGTATAGGGTGAAGTCACAAGGTAGGTACAACGTGAGTCAGACTATAATCAGTCAGTAAGGTTAGAAGTGTAGCCACTTAGCTAATGTTGATCCAGCACGAAGCAGGGCGCATAGCAAGGGTATATAGATGACACCGTTAATCTTACTGGACAATCTATAGTCTTAGTCTATGGGAGAGAGTGGCCCACCCCTAGTTCTCACTAGGGGTCTATTTCTGAGGGAAACCCCAAAAGGCTGGTGCCGGTGACGGTGTAATCTCAGACTTACAGGTTCACCCATTAAGGAAGTATGTAAATCTGACCATTGTAACTTTAATCTTGAGTCTTGAAGCTTTATCTTCCTCAGGTTCGCTTCCAGCCACAATTCCTTTTTTTTTTTTTTTTTTTTTTTTTTGGTCTTTTTGAAGTCTTCCTTCAAAAGCCATACTAAGTTGAGAACCATCAGATTTTTTTGTCTCAAAGAGTGTAGCACTTCTAATTATGCCAGGGGTATTTTCCACGGTGATGAATTTTCTACAGACTTCTGAGCTAATATCAATTGCATTTGAAATTTGTTTAGCTTTTATTATACTGAGATTTTCATCTTTCCAAAAATATTTGTCATAAGAACAATTTACTAGAATGCCATTTAATTAGCTTGTACTATGGATTAATTTTTTTTTTGTCTTTTTGAGACAAAGTCTCACTAGTAGTTCAGGCTGGCCTTGAACTCACTTTCTAGCCCAGGGTAGCCTTGAACTTTCAGTGATCCTCCTGCCTCAGCCTGAGTGTGGGGATTACAGGCACAGGGGGTACCGCACCTGGTTTTACTATGGCTTGCAAAAGCCATTGTGTTAAAAGCTTTGACCCCTGGGTGGCACCATTGGGAAGTAATTTTAAATTCATTAAGGGCATGAATGGATTGTGGCACCCCAGTGCCTTTCTCTCTGTTTCCTTGTCATGAGGTCATGACCTTGTTCTGTCACAGGCTTCCTCCACCTGGTGCTGCCCAGAAAATAGCCCAAAGTTTATAATGCTACTTTTTCTCTGATAGGAATTTTCCAGACAATTTTTATAGACCGTCCACAGATCAAGTAATCATCAGCATAAAATTTGAATAATAAGTATCAGAGACTAGGAAAAAAAATTGGGGGAGATGTTAACAGATATTCTTAAACAGTGCTACGTGAAAGTGGCCATGGTGTTACAGGCCTATAATTCTAACATGCAGGAGGCTGAGGCATGAGGATTGCTGCTAGTTTGGGGCCAGTCCAGGCCACATCTTGAGTTCAAGTCCAGCCTAAAGTATATAGAGATCATCTGAAAAAAAAAAAAAAATCCCAGCTATATGAATGTTCTTGATGGCACTATGTACAATACTTTTATTGTATCAAAACACTTCTGATGATAGTACATGCATTTTGTTTGCTTTATAGACACTAATAAAAGTTTCAGATCTTATTTTTATATGTGCTTTATTGTGTGATATTGGTTGTATTTAAATATGCTTTCCCACCGATGACTGTACAACTAAAAGAACCTGAACCACTGGATTACGTGGAACATGCACTGCCATGCTTTTGCAGCATATCTGAAGGCTTTGCATTTCATCTCTCATGTCAGATATAAAATAGGTTAAGATGTGCTTGACTGATTACATATACTCTTTTTCACTGCATATGAACAAAATAAATTTGTTTCCAAGTATGGGACTGTTGGCATCAACATGCCCTTGGAGGAGATTTTCAATTAAACATTGAGAGAGGACAGGGGTGTTGGTAGCGTTCTTGTATCATATCATGAGCATTTTAGAAAGTATTTCACTAAAGAAAAACATTATACCAAAACTACACCAACAGAAAAAAATGTTGGGAATTGGAAACACTCGTCAGCAACTGGATCTCTGGAAGAACCCTTTGGTGAAGGTGACCGTGTCCGCTTCATTTTACACATGTTGAAAGCAATCGGGAAGTTCAACCAGAGCAATATTATGAAGACCGTAAATGGTACCATTGAATTAACATCCTACCTTCTCTGATACCAAATGTGTGCTCTTAACTATAATAGCAAATGCATCCAAGAAAATTAAAAGATAGGACTGAGAACAAGTGTAAAAAATATCTGGGGGAAATCATCAAATTTATTTGTGAAGTAACCTTGAAAACTACTTGTAAAAGTATGAAATTATTTCGCACCGGATTTTCTACAAAAGGCAAGTCCTGTTTCTTATCTTTGTGGCGCATTTGCAGAGGGTGCCTGAGGCTGCCGCTCAGCCTCGCAGGGGAACTGGCCTTCACTCCCCAGGGCACCGGGTGGTGGGAGAGGTGCTGGGGGGAGGGGCGCGGCGGTGGGAGCGGTGGCATGCAGTCTGTGAGTGCTTCACCTCAGACGCTTCCTTTCTGGTTTCTCTGAGTTTGCAGGAGCTGCTCCCACACGGCCTATGGTTTTCAGCGTTACAGCGGGGAGGAGGGCAGCAGTCCTGTTGTTCGAGAATTTATTACATACACGTGGTCCACCATGCTAGGGTTCCCCCGAAATTCAACTGCCCCGGGTTCCTCTGTTTATTCTATCCTGGCGCATTAGACTGTCAACTTGGTAGGAAACATTTTCAACTTGTCTCTCTTCTTGCGTCCCTCTCCTCTCAGTCCCTCTTGAGGCTTTACTAAGGCCTCTCTCCTTCCTCTTCCCTCTTGCTTTCTTTTGGGGTGTTTTCTTAACAGTGGAACTGGTAGCCAAGAAAGAACATGCAAAAGAGAAAGCTCTTCTGCATTGTTTTGTCTCCAACATTTTAACGTGTTAAAGGGTCTTTCAGTAATCCACACCGTTCCTCTTCAAGATCTGACCCTGTCATTTGTAGCAGTATGGATAGAACTGGAAGTCATTAGTTTTAGCAAAATAAGACAAATACCACATGTATTAAGCTACACAAATATTATGTCTTATAATAATAACAACAACCAGAAATAGAAGACCTTATTCTTCCAGTTAGGTTCTTTAACTAGAATGAAGAGGCGTCTCAGCTTCGGAGTCACATTATCCCGAACTCGCCTGCGTGACCCCGTGTTGCCATGTTAATGATGGTACCACAGGTCTAGGTGTCCTGTCCTCCTACTTGGACCCCCAATTGGAGCCTCCTTCCCCTGCTAATGAACTGCAGCACTGATCTGGTGAACTTTTGAAATATTTATTTCCCTAGCAATGTGCTTCCCCAGAAATCCTTGCCTTGAGTTACTACTATATCCCACTAAGGAGTCTTCACATACCCTCGCTTGGTTCCTCTAATCTATCTCTACATTAAAGCTGGAGTGCGTTTTACAAGTGGGCACACATTGGTCTCCTGAAACAATAAAACAAAACAGTTTAACAATTTTCTCCATATTTAAAAGCAAAGCCAATCTGCATAATTGTCAAAACTATGCCATTTACACGACTTGTCTAATGCTTACTGTTCCTGTGCGGTTCATGCCACTTGCTACTCATCTGAGATGCCCACAAGTGCTGTGTGTTTATTTCGGTCTTTCATACCCGAGTCTTAGCCTCCTCTCCCTGCCCTCATCTAAGTTTTTCAGTATTGTTTCTATTTTCTTCTCTAATTCAATCTGAACATTTTTTGCCCCTTGGGGAAGCCTTCTGTGTATCTCTGAAAGATCAACCTTTCTAATTAAATGTTGCAGAATCTTGGTTTTCCTATCCATTATTTGCACCATTAGTAAATATGCATTTGGATTGTTACTTCATTTATTCTTTCGATGAACCCACAGGCATTTATTAAATTCATACTGTATGTCAGGCATTCTTTTGTTATGGGACCACATTAGTAAATCTGTTTCTCTCTCATTTCTATTATCTATTTATCCTTTTGCCCATTTTTTTGGGCACTTATAACGATTAGAAAATCAGTGGTATATGCGTATCTATGAATTAATATATTTGAGAGTTACTATTTTAGTCAATTGTTTTAAAAAATCATTAATTAATGGAATAAAACTGATCAGAAGCTAAGCCTAGAGAGAAATTTATTATATTTTGGTCAAAGTTGGACTGCATATGCCACAGTGATCCCGTATCTTGTACACCCAGTGAAGTCAAAGCTGTCTTGGTCTGTGTGAGTCTACACTATGATGTTTGCATGAGCATGAAATCTCCTAATTCTGCGTTTCTCAGAGCAGATCCCCAGGAGTAAAGGACACAGGGTGACACATGAATATGTAGATGCTATCTATCATGATCCAGTAACTCAATCGAGTTTAATTCGTGACTCTGGAAAGGGAAATATAGCAGAACCTTGGCGCAAACATACCTATTGGAAAGAGGTATTTGATTTCAGAAACGTGTGCCTATTTACAAAGTCTTTTATTCACCAGGCCTTCAGATGAAACACATGACCTCACCTGAACCAAGCAGTACTCTCAGCCCTGCTGTGGAGTGCTTGGGGAAAACAAAGTAACTTAGTGGACAAGCTCCTGTTGCTGATTGTGAAAGAGACACAGCAGGCAGTTTTTCTACCCCGGTCTGCTGTTTCCGGTCTGCTCTAAATGACCAGGTCCTGCCTCCCACATATTGCATCTGCGGCGTCTTCCTGGAACGTCCTCCTCACCGCAGGTATGTTTTCTCATTTTCTCTGCTGCACAATTTCGGCACTGCAACCTTTGAAACATATGATTGAAAGGAAGCCTTGGGGGCTGTCTCTGTTGATAGACATTTTAAATTAACAAACCTTAACTGCAATATCTGTTCTTTCTTCAAGATTTCAAAGTTTTGCTTAATTTTCATCTTTTCTTCCCAATTTTGCTGCATGTCTAGCAATCTTAGCAAAATTCTCTGGAAAGCTTTAAACTCTGACTGACCACCGACTTTCTCCTGATCAATGTTTTGCCGGCTCTGAGAACAAATTTTCAGAAATATTTACAAGAAATTCTTCAACTTTGAATGTTTGATATTTTTGGTTTTGGTCTGTCTTGCCTATTTACTTTTAAATGATAAATAAATATATGTAGGAAACAAGATAATAAATCAACAGAATTATGCATAAAGGGAGTATAGTTTTGTTTAAGTCCTAAAAGCACAAGAGATGATTGTTCATTGGTCATACTAAGAAAACAGTGAAAGATAAATATTAATCTTAGGCTTTAATCATAAATTATATAATGGTCCCCAGAGACTATATCTAATAAACACAGCACTTGAGTACAAGTCATCTGGTATTGTTCTTTTTTTTGTCTTTTTGAGACAGGGTCTTACTATACAGTTCAGGCTGGCCTTGAGCTCACTTTGTAGCCCAGCCTGATCTTGAACTTGCAATGATTCTCCTGCCTCAGCCTCCCAAGTGCTGGGATTACAGGTGTGCACCACCATGCTCAGCCTTAATGTTCAGTTTTGAGATTTTAACTGCAGCTATGGCAGAGAGAATCTGGAAGGGGGTGATTAATTCATTGCAGATCTAGAATTGATTTTTTAATTTTTTATTAAAGATAATAATTACTTTCTTATGAAAATTGGTTAGGTGGCTTCAAACTTTATTAGGCTTATTTTATTTCCTTTATTTCTAGATTTCTGTGGTGTGTTTACATATATTTGTGGCTTCAAAGTATTGAGAACACGCATCCAGAAAAGGTAATGGGAATTTCTACTCAACAGAGATTTTTTAAAATTACAGTCTCACCCCTCTTTATTATAACACACCTTCTCAAATTATACAGTGATATATTGACATATTCTTTGTCTCACACAAGTTTTTCCTCTATAAAGATGAACGAAGAACCCGACTTTCACTACATTAAACAGGAACTCCAAGCAGAAACACACAAGAAAAAATGACTTAAAAAATACATGTAGTTCAAATGAATTGCCAATCATCAAGGAGGAGGCAAAACACCACAAACATAAAAAACATAAAACCACAGCAGAAGACATCACCAGCAAAGGTATAGCATTGTATTTAATAAACATGAAGGGGATGTTCAAAATTAAGTACTGAACTGTGTTATGTACAGGGAGATACAAAAATATGGTATAAAGTTTTTGTAAGTTTCTTTAGAAAATATACAAGTAAAACTTGAATGTAATGTTGATTATCATAAAGGTCAAGTGGTCAATGGTATAAATAATTTAAAAAGTAATTTGGATATTTTAGAGGTTACATGATTATGGGGACAATTGATTCATATTTGAATGAAGAGTAAAATTTGAGTGTGACATGTTGGAAGTAAATTCTCTTGTTGCAGAATTTTCAGAGTAAAAGTGTAGAAGAACTAGTGGACACAACTGCTTAGAGGACTCAGATCAGAAGAATTGTAAAGACACAAAAGTAAACCTGTAGCTGGCCAGATCAGCCTGTGGTAGACAGCTCACTTTAACCATCTTCTATACCATTATTTCCTGAAAAAAGAAAAGATGAATCCCGTACAGTTCATTCGAAGTTAGACTTCAGACTGTCTATTACCAAAGATAAAATTAAATGCTAGGTAAATTTTCATGTACCTAATATAATGTAAAGTTGCAGTTTAAGATTTTTTCAGGAATTTTGAGTGTGGCTACTGCAGGCTTGTCTTTTCCAGACTTAGGGATCTGGGAAGGACATGAAGGCTCTCAGGGAGGCTGGCAAGCTTTCAGAAATGCAGCAGCCAATTTTCCATATGCCTGTCAGAAGTAAACCATGGAGGTCTCCTTGGATTATTTTTCAAAACCATAAACATTTTGGTAAGGTCGTTCTAAACTGGCAATGAAGTCTAAGAAAATATTTTACTTCTAAAGGAAAGGATGATACATTATAGTTACATTGTATATTGATGAAGGAAATGCACGTTTATGAAGCAAGGTGTTAAAACACAGTCTACATCTTAGAGCTCACCCAGGACACTGTTCTCAGTTGCATGCAGCCATGTGCATCGTGGTGTATAGTTTTTCTTTGTTTAATTTCTGCTTAAATCATATAATGAAAGACTTCCACATACTGTGTGATTTTGTGGACTTGAAGTCTAAAATAAGCAAAATTATTTAGTGGCAACAGAATTACGCTGTATCGCTGGTTTTTAGGGGAATTAAGGTGATGAATGGGTGTGTTCAAACTGAAAATTCATCCAGATATTCGCTTCCAATATGTGTACATTTCTGAATGTTTCCTAGAGTTCAAATATTTACCTACACCAAAAGAAAAAGCAAAATGTAAATCGTTCATCCTAGTTATGGGAGGCTGTGAGAATTGCTGGTATCAAGTGTTTTCTTCATGACTTACTGAGGATTTTTCTTTTTTGGATTGTATTCTCTGTCAACAATTTTATTTATTTATTTATTTATTTTCGGTACTGGGGATCGAACTCAGGACCCTGCGCTTGCTAGGCAAGCGCTTATTCCACTGAGCTATATCCCCAGCCCTAACAATTTTATTATGGTCTGTCTCAGGGACATCTATTTGAATTCTCACTTTAGAAATTAACTTTGCTAATTAAGACTATTTGCTTTTAATTAGAAGTAGACTGAGTTATCTAAGTTTCAAAATTCTTATTTTAGAATTCTTATTACATTTTCCTGTTTTCCGGCCTTACTCTAGAACTTCTGAGAGAAATTCTGGAACAGTTCCTACAGCCATTTTCAAAATTGTGTTCTATTTATTGTCAGAGCTTCATTTGGGAAGAGCTGACCTTTTCTAGAAAACTTCCCAATTACATACGTAATTTGTCTGCCTTCTTAAGGTTTTATATGTGACCGAAAAGGTTGTGTTTCCACCTGTAGGAAAATTAGTGGCTATTGCTCAGTGTCCTGAATTTGAACCCTCGAGCATCTTCCTTACATGCTGCTATCTGTCCTGCTAGGAAAGGCCAAAGGAACAGCTTCAGTCCTCCCATGTTTCACACTTTGTTCTCTCAAGGCAGAGTATTGACAATAAGCAGTTGCTGTAGAGTTGTGCTTTCTGGCCAAAAGGGAGAGAAGGTGAAGTAACTGACCTGCGAGGAAATGAGTGAAGCCTTTGATACATTCCCAGCACAGAAAGGCCGCTCATCGTTCTTTTGATATTTACGCATTTCCTGTAGGGAGCTAGTTCCGCATAAGGACAGCGGTGAACGTTTTAAAAAGAATATGCGTGACAGAGGAAAATAGCTGAACAAGAGTGAAATTATTGGTAAATGCCTCTGGGAAGTTTGAGATTGTAGGTGTGAATGCACACCAGGCTGCCAAGCGCCCTCCAGTACTCAGCTCTGCCATTAATTATTATGTTAGGCAAGCAGTCTGTGCAGCAAATAAGCTTTTTACTTCCATTACTTTATTATAAAATCGTGAATTACTTGCACATGTTCTTAACTTATTTTTCTGTTAAGGCATTTGTATTTCTTATCGAATGCTTATTACTGTTTTTATGTTAAAGGTATCAGACTCTGCCCATGAAATGGTCCTGATATGCTAGTTTGCTATACACCCTTCAGAAAGTGTATGTTTTTAGGAAAATCTCATTATTCACTTTAAAGCATTGGGTAAAAATATTCCATATTCCTGTTAAGAGAATCAAGCAAGAACAAGTATTTAAATGCATTTGTGACTGTAGAATGTTCTATAAATGTTCTATCTACTCGGCCTGTCTTGCTCTCATTCTGTCTGCTTTTGGTTCTGATTTGGCTTTGATTCTCCCAGGGCATTCCTCACATCTGCCTTGGAGGCTCATTTCTAGCATCCTGGGTGTCAAGTTCTTTCTTCTGCTGGGTGGAGCCATCTCACTGGCTGTTTTTACTACCAACTGTGAGTACATAGAGAGTCTCCTAAACCATTTTCTGCTCGGGAAACTAACTTAATAGAATAAGGTAATGGAAGACAACACTCACAGCAGTTTTACCTGACCAATGTTTCCTTGCTTGAAGACACGCCTGAATATCAGAGCATTTGCCTTGCATGTATAGAGACTTGGATTCAATTTCTAGCATGACTGTACCAATTTTTTAAAAATTTTCTAGGGACTTCCGGGAAGATGGCGACCGGGTAGGCAGCAGAGAGAGAACCTCCCAGAGGATTACCACTCAGACAATGGAATATAGCAATATGAAGACAGAAAGGAGAGCGGTGTGTACCCTGAACCCAAGAAGGATCTGAAATGGGAACTGAAGCCCTAGGAAAGACCAAGCAAAACCTCTCCTGGAGGAAAGGATCGGAGGGCCGCCGCGGCACAGTCAGAGGGAGAAGAGACGGAGAAAGAGGAAGCCACTGCTTCAAACACACTCTTGGCCCAAGCCCTCGTTCCAGCAATCGCAGCTTGAGCTTTGGGGACCCACGCTCATGGAAGCCTCCCGACTTGGCCAGGGGATAACAGAGTTCCTAGAGCTGTCCAGAACTGGAGAGGAGAGGGCGCAGCCAGGAAAAGAGGCAATGGTGGTTGGGAACTGTTGTCAGATCCAGTGTGAGGATGAGAGGTTGCAACAGCCACTGAAGCGGAGTCCCCACCCTGCAGCAACCTTCCTAATCAGCACCTGGAGGCAAGGTGGAGCCAGAGCAGCCAGTACACATCCTACCACACCCTGCTCTAAGCCTGCCTCGAGGCTGTGGCCTCCTGCCTCTCCACTCTGTGGGCGGCTGCCAGTGGGGAGCGGTGGGGTGCATCGGCACCCACATCAGAGCCACAGCAACTCCCAGTGATCCGGCCAAGGAACAAACGGGAACTGGAGCACAACAGCAAGAGAGAGCTGCAGATGGAGGTGGCTCACACAACACCATGCCCTTCTCACTCCAGCATCAAGCAGGAAGCATGAACTGAGTTACTGGGCTTCGGCTCTCACCCTGAACGCCCTCTGTGATCACCTTGAGCCTCGGCGGCCTGCGCAATCACCACCTGTTCCTGACAGCAATGGGACGAGTCCACAGGCTTTAAGACTCACCCCAGACTACTGATGCGAGCAACAAGAGTGTCTCCATA
>PVLD010018035.1:0-40098 GCA_004027595.1 Dinomys branickii | reverse complement strand
TCCAGTGCAAATTCCCTACTATCTTCTCTATAATTTGGTATTTCCTTTAATGTTTTTGTGTTAACTAATGTGAAGATAACTATGTAATACAACATCCAGTGCTAATTCCCTACTATATTCTGTATAACTTTGTATTTTCTGTATTGTTTATGGCTTTTCTGGTTCATATGTCTCCATTCTTTTGTCTTTAAAAAAAAAATAACTTCAAATGGGCCACAGATTAGAATCTAAAATGTAAAACTACAAACTTTTTAGAAAAATAGTGAAGAAAAGCTTTGAATTCTAGGACCAGGCAAAGGAGTCTTAAAAGTGCCACCAAGAGGCCAGATGTGATGGTGCACACCTGTAATCTCAACTCTCAGGAGGCTGAGGCTGGAGGATGGCTGCAACTTTTAGGCCAGTCTGGGCTACATAGTGAGTTCAGGACCAGCCCAAACTATAGTGAGACCAAATCTCAAAAGACTTTTTTAAAAAATTGCCACCAATGCCACATTCCACAAAAAGAAAAATTGCTACACTGCATAAGGTCAGAATTAAAATTTTTACTGTGCAAGGTACCCCACTGAAAGGATGAAAAGGCCAGGGACAGGTGGGAAGAGAAACTGTAAGCCACATATCTGATGAGGAGCAGCACCCAAAATACAAAAGGGATGCTCAAAGGCCAACAGGAAAAGAGAGAAAAGCTGATCAGAAATCCGGCTAGGGACAGATGTTCTGCTGAAGTCAACAGAGATGGGACAGGTGAGCACCGGGAAAGTGCAGGTTGCCACACACCTGCTGACGTGGCTAAAATAAAAAAGAATATTTTTAAAATGACAACACAAAGCACTGGTGAGAAAGCAGAGACACCAGGCTCTTCGTTCATGGTTGGGAGTGGGAAGGATGCAGCCACTGCGAGTCTGGAAGGCAGCTGGTATATTCTTTCTATTCGTGCATTTGTTTTATTCATTCATGTTGCAGTACATGTAGATAACACGTCATCCCTCTGTCGTCCCCTCTGGCATCATGCCCTGCATCTCCTGATCCTCTTTCCATTTGAGAAAGACCCGTCCCCTTCCTTCCTATCATGTATCTTTCATTTTGCCCTTTATTCACATTTTGGTTTCCTCATATCAGAAAACCCATGTGATGTTTAAGCCTGTGTGTCTGATTTATTTCACATAACATTATAGGCTCAAGGTGCATCCATTTCCTACAAAGGACTCAAGGTTGCACCTCTTTATGGCAGAGTAGTGCTCCATTGCATGTACACATCATATTTTCTTTATCTGTTCATCTGCTGGTGGTCATATATGGTGCTTCTAATATTTAGCTATTGAGTTGTGCTGCTGTAAACACTGGTATGCATGGATCACTGTAATGGCATGTCTTTAACTCTTTCAAGGAGATACCTAGAAGGGGAATAGCTGGTCAAATGGAATTTCTACTTTTAAGTTTTTGAGGAGTCTCCACATTGATTTTCATAGTGGTTGTACTAATTTGCATTCCCATCAAGAGTTCCTTTTTTCCCCCCCGCAGCCTCACCAGCACTTGATATTACTTCATTTCCTGAGGATGGCCGTTCTTTCTGAGGTAACATGGAAACTCAGCGTTGTCTTAATTTGCATTTTCTAATGGTATTTTCTTAAGACACTAAACATGCAACAGCTATTGTCCCAGCAATTTCCCTCCAGACCATTTGCCTTCAATAAATAGAAACATGTGGGTTGCATCATGTGCCCCAAAAGACATGAGGAAATCCAAATCCAGATCCCAAGATGTACTGTGATTGGAGGCAGGGTCTTTGAAGATGCAGTCGAGTTAAGATGAGATTGTACTGGGTGAGGGCTGGTCTCAATTCACGATGGCAGCCTTGCAAGGAAAAGAGAGATGGGGTTGCACAGAGAGACAAGGGGAGCCCAAAGAGAGGCAGGCAGAGACTGATGGGATGTGGCTACCAGCCAGGGGCACCATGGACTGCAGGAAGCTTGGAGGAGGACCCAGAACAGATTCCTTCCCAGACCCTTCAGAAAGAACCAGCCCTGCCAACACTTGCAGCTCAGACCTCCAACCTCTAGAACCATGAGAGACCTATTTCCCTTGCCATAATAACCCAGCATGGGGGGCTTTGTTCAGGAAGCAACTTCCATGAATGGCTCACGCAGGTCTTTAAGCTCCGCGGCTCCAGGCACTGCCCCTTGTGTATTATTTTCCATGTGTGGTGCAGGAAGACACAGGTGCCTATCCACAAAGGCGTATGCCTGTGGCTTGCAAGCCACCTTCACTCATTCAATCATTGACATGTCTATGTGGGAACATGCAAGATGCTGGGCACTTTTTTGGGTGGTGTGTGTTGCAGCATGGGTAGACATGCACAATAAAGGAACTCGCAAATTGTACAGCTTGCTCATGACATGGGGCTTGGGCAGTGTGGGGCAGGCTGCCCAGGAAGGGACTCAGGAGGAAGGGATGATGACAGGAAGCTACTCAGGCAGGGTGAGGAGGATGTGAGGAGCCCTTGAACAGGAACCACCCTGAGGCATTCCACAAAGACAGACAGGGGGAGACCAGGGAGGAAAGGGAACAGCCAGGGAAGGGGAGGATGGAACTTTTCCCAACAAAACTACCTTAGCCGGGAGACAACCCTTTATATGCTGTTTTTATTGTTTATGAGTACAGGGTCTCCCTAAGTTGCTAAATCACACGGACTCTGCACCGAGGTCCTGAGGGATGCAGAGGCAGCAGTTCTTGGGACACTCAGCACGGGAGAGCAGATGAGTCGTCCCGGCTCTGCCACCTTCTCCTTCCTGAGCCACCCCTTCTTCATCCTCACACCTGTCAGCTCTCCTGCTGGGCCGCTTGGCTCCTGCACCGAGGCCCTCATACCCGCAGGTCCCAGCCCTTGGCCACCCTGCCTTGTCACGGTTGCTGCCTTTACTAATTCACCATTGCCACGCTGCATGGAAGACCCCGACCACCCACCACAGCCCTGGGAGCATAATTCCCCTGGCTCCTCTGTAATCTTCCCTGCTGTGTGATGTGCTCCTTGGCCTGCTGGTCCAATGCAGAAAAGCCTAAAGTGACCGGGTAACAGGTGCTGTTTCAGTTTCTATCCTGATGGCAAAATCCCAGGACCCACTCCCAGGACCGCAACCTAAAACTCAACAGATTCCATGACTTAAGGCTAAAAGAACACATCTTTGGTCCCAGGACCTGAGGCTATGGAACTCCCCCTGCTCTTTCAAATTCTGCAGGACAGGGTCCTATTCCTGCAGGGTGCTACCCTGAGCAGGATGATTAGCTAATCTTTAAAAGGCCTTCCTAGATTCAATTAGGCTCCCCAGTTCCAGGCGATGCACTGTCTACTAAGACCACATACTGGTCACCGGCCCATAGTTGTCCCACCTCCCTGGGGAGATCAGCATCCTGGTTTGACCCCCATTAGGTAAGATCAGTTTGGGCTGATCAGGAGTAGGGGGAGTTACCCTGACGTTGGTGGCCATGATGTCCAGTGAGACTCAAGGCCATAGGAGGAGGGTGAGCAGAAAGTGGTCTGACCCTACTTGTATTCTCATAAGATGGCTCTGGCAGCTCACAGCTGGGGACACAGGTGGGAGCAGGAGTAGCAGATAGGAGGGAAAATCAGGGAATACAGGTTAGAGACTTATAGACCCTTCCTGGAGGGTGGGGAGGTGTCAGAGCAGGGCAGAGCTCTAGAGGAAGAAGAGGCTGAGTTCTGACCACACTGTGCAGGTCTCTATCTCCATTCATTTGTACCATTATCACCAAATATCAACTGGGAATTTAAAAGCTGCATTGATGTGTTTTGCATAGTTCTGGAATCCAGGAAGTCTAAGCAGCCAAGTCAGAGATTTTTATGTTATTTGTCCCATACAATGACCCAGTAAAGCAGGTATAATGACCACATTTTATAGGCAGGGAAGCCAAGGTGGAAAGGTATTTACTGAAAGCCACAGAGCTGGTTACGTAAAGAAAACATGATTCAAGCCTAACTCTCTGTCCTCTCTCCCCACCCCACACTGCTGGAAAAACATCAGTGTCTGAAGCCCAGAAGAAAGCTCAATCTCCAAGAAGATTATGTGGATGGACTTTGATGAGCTCTGAAGCACAAGGTTGTTCCAACACCTTCTCCAACAATTTATTCTTCCCCAAGCACAAACACTACAAAAGGTCAATCAGAAATCATCAGGATGAGAATGTATTCTTCATGGCAGAGGGCAAAACACCTCAGAATCCAGAGAAAAGGAAGCACATTGTGGAGATGAATGTGAGTTGAGAAATATGAGTAATCCCCTCCATGTGCCTCTGAGACCCTGGAAAGCTTTGACTTCTTTCCCTTGGAGTTTCTTTGTGGCCCTGTGTGCTCCCAGCCCCTTAGAAGTAGATGAGCCTTGAGATTTTCTGTGAGCCTCCACCATGTCTCTGAAGAGGGTAAGCCCCTCTGGGTTGGCGTCAAAGGAGCATCAGGTTCCATAGAGAAGGGACAAGAACTCCCTTGAGTAGGTTTGTGAAAGGGAAAGTCACATCTCCAGTCACACCATGAAGGTATCATTTTTTTAATCTAAGGGGTTAACTTTCTTCTTAATTCCTAACCACTTTCCAGTCCATCTTTTGAAACTGAGACACCCACTGAGCAGAACAAAACTGGGCCCAGGTACGGCTTTGCTGATGTCTTCATAGAGAAGTCCCCAGAGTGAGACCCTCCCTGAGTTCAGTGTCAACATGCTGGCCACATTCTCTTCCTCCAGCTAGGATTCCAAGACAAAGCAAAGCCATCAGAAAGCAGCTCATGACAAGGACCTTATTTATCCTAGAAGGAAAGGAGTTAGTGCTTCCTAAGCAGGAGATGTGGGGCAGGAACCGAGTCATTGGTGCAACCCTTTCCCTGCTGAGAAAGGGTGAGTTACGGCGGGCATAAAGATAACTGTTTGGGGCTCGTGGAACCTGCAGAAAGCTACCACTGATTCTTGCCTGCTGCCAATCCAGGGAAGTGCTGTCCTTGTATTATTTATGTCCTCTTCATGTAAAGAGGACTTTGGGGAGAAAATAGGAAGAAATCACCATATGTTTGAAGGATGAATGCCAGCCTGTCATGGTATAGAAAGTCAGGGTATGGAGAAGGCTAGGAAACTTTCAAAGCTGTGGGGAAATCAACAAGGGCCTGACCTGAGATTTTCCTTCACAGCTGGAGCTGAAAGTGCCAGGCCTAGAGGTCTGAGGACACAATGGATATCACTGCTGCCATTCCCAGACAGGGTTCACTAGGAATGGATGCTGGCTTTTGGGCAGTGCCTGATGTCTAGAGCCCAGCTTGGCCATGTTCAGGGAATTGTGGGAGATTAGGGGAAAATAGCTTTGCTTATGCACTGGTTCTTTTCATGCAATTATTTCTGCCTTCCTTCAAGTTTA
The DNA here is from genome assembly GCA_004027595.1 of Dinomys branickii. Taxonomy (NCBI): domain Eukaryota; kingdom Metazoa; phylum Chordata; class Mammalia; order Rodentia; family Dinomyidae; genus Dinomys; species Dinomys branickii. The sequence goes on along the minus strand of PVLD010018035.1, from coordinate 34,689 downwards.
AAAATAGATAACTCCTTCACTATTCATTTAATTGCAAGGTAAGTACAATTTAAACACACAGTGAATGCTTAAATTTAAAATCTTTATTACAAAAGACACATTGCTCTTAATTACTTTCAAAATTCTGTCATCCTTGTTGCTTTCTGCAGCAGCTCTGAAGTCCTCTTTCCTAAGGGTCTTTAATTGCACTCTCCAGCTGCCTCCGTGTCCTGAATGGATTAAAAACATTTCCTTTTCATGGTCATTTTGACTTTGAGGAAGACCCAGCATGGCATGGTGCCAGGACCAGAGAACCAGGTCAGTGAGGATACAGTGTCCTGTTCTTATGACCTGCATTTCTGTTGGATGGTGTTGGGCAGCCACAGTCACTGTATTTTGACTCCTGGAATCCCTGATGTGTCCTGTGGGGCTCGCCTGTTGGGGTCCAGGGCCAGAGTTGGGCAGAGACCTTGGGTTGTGCAGCAGAGCAGCTCCCCATTGTCCAGAGTGTAAGCGCCACCCTGGGCTGTGAGCACAGCTGCTCCAGCAGGCTGACTTTTCTGGGCTCTGGAGCTGTGTAGGTGCATGGTGAAAACCTTCGTCCCTTGTGGGGGAAGCTCCCTCAGCATGCTGTGGGTAGGGCTGGGCTCATCTCATCTTCTAGGTGAAGAGTCATAGCCAGGCGTTACCCTCACACCCTCCTGGCTGGCTCAGAGTCACAGTCTGTAGGGAGCTCATCCTGTGACCCCTTTATCTAAGGGATGCAGGGACTGAGGCTCGGGTCCCAAACGCCATCTCCAGAAATGTTCTCACGGCTGCGGTCACAGAGCACCGGGGATGGAGCTCAGTGGGAAGCCCTAGGTTCAAGCTCCAGAATTGAAAAAAAAGAAAGAAGTGGGCAACATGTGAAATAAAAGTGATAAGCAGCCCTGTCCCCGAAAGGAGCCAGGGTGTGTCTACTCATGGCTGTGGGCCTCTGCCACACACCAGGCTTTGTGCCACACCAGGCCTGCAGAAGGGCAAGAGCCACTCCTACCAGGACAGCTGACTGCTGGCCAGGAACACAGAGCGGCCTTGGCTAGGCCACTGCTGCAAGACTGTGCTGCTCATTTTCCAGGCCATCAGTGAAATACCCCCCACAGTCATCTCCTGCCTTCCTGTCATTGCTTGGTCTGGACTGGGCGAAGAGGGTGGCTTCTAAGGGTGAAGAAGATGTTGGTATGGAGGCAGAGGCGGAGACGGGGAGGGAAGCCTCTGCACCATCGGACCGGGAGGAGCGGGCAAGTCCCTGAGGCACCTGCAAGTCAGGTAGGGGCAGAGGTGAGGAAAACCAGCAGGGAGGAGATGCCAGGTTCTACTCCCAAAAGTCCTGCAGGAATTGTGCCGGGGGATGAAACCCAGGCCTCAGGGACTGAGAGCCAATCTCCAGGTCCGATTCTGCCCTGCTTCTGTGACTCCTCCCTCAGCCCAACTCGCCCAAATGGAGGAAGTTGTATAATGGACAAAATACAATTAAGCATCTCTGTTTCCCAAGTAAGGTGTGGCTACTAGAAAGAAAGTAGAAAATTAGCCCAAAAAATGGTGTTTAGAAGAAACAACAAAACAATCACAGAGAAATCAGCATATTTCATCTCAAGGGTTTACAGCAAAAGATTCATTTTTGCCTGAGTTTAACCACCACAGGGCTTGGTACAAGCTACTAGAAGAGACCCTGCTCCTTAATAAGTCGCTCTTGGTAACTGGTGCTCAGCCAAGGGCAACTTTGCCAGTGAGAAGCTCCAGGAGTCGCTGCTATGGCCTGATTGGGATGGGTCTCTGAAGCTCTGTGCTGGAATTCACACAATAATGGCATTGGGAGGTGGGGCATTGGGGCAGTCAGGATTAGAGGAAGTAATGCGTGGGATCGGGGATTAGCTCCAGTGGCTTTGTAAGAAAGGGAGAGTGCCTAGCCAGCACTTCTCTGTCTGCCAAAGAAGGTCTAGCCTCAGATCCCCAGCTCCAGTACTGTGACCTACAGGAGCCGTATTCTTCGTAACTCACTGGCCTGTGGTGTTCACGCAGAGCAGGCAGAGGCCAATTCCAACCAACCACTGTGTGCTGAATCCTACCCTTCACTATTGTCTTGCATGTGTTACCGCGATACACACAACTTTTAGGAAGGGCCTCAAGTCGTTTGATTCTGATCACACTGTGCCCGGAGCTTAATGCCTGCACACTCACGGATGTAACAAACCGGCTCACACCCGTGATGGTGATGGGGATGATGAGGGTACTAATGACGGTGGTGGAGGCAGCGATGGTGACGGTGGCAGCAATGATGATGTTGTCAGCCCTCCTTCCCACCCTAATTCCCTTGCCCCTTGCCTCCACTTTTCTGAATTCTGTTTACACTGAATTTCAGTTCTTAGAATATCAACGAGTTTTCTGAAAAGGAATGTATATGTGCAACTCTCTTTTCTCAACAGGAGTGAAATGCCATTAATTAATGAGCAGGGGATTCAGAAATGCCCATCATTTCATCCAATGAGAAAGACATCAAATTTAAGCACATCATCTCAGGAAAGCGGCTTCCCCAACGATCCCAAATTAAAGACCTGGGGCCTGACAGATAGGAAATGACAGGCTTGTAGATTTCGAACATGGTGAATTATTATTAGTGATAATCATATATAGCTTTAAGAAGCTCTGAAAGTGGAAAATATAAATCCTTTTAGTCATGATCACAAACAATGGGAGAACTTTTGCGAGCATTTGCATGGCTGCCTTCCTTTTAATGTTAAGATAACAGGCAGGGTTTTGCAACAAATATGGAATACATTGGGGGGATTCGTGTTGCTGACAACCTTCTATGGTAAATGGCTCTGTTTCTGTGGAATTCTTAAAAGCAGCAGCCTGTACTTCATTACTTCCATACAATAACAAAATTTATACCAGTTTTATACCACAATTGGTTTCAGGAGGGAAAATGGCATGCTGTCGAGCCGATCAGTCATGCCGTACCTTGCTCATTAAAACCAAGGGGTGTTGTTGTTGTTGTTTCGGCTATGCTGCTGTTACTGATGCTGCTGTTGGCATTTTGAGGTATTGGGGATTAAACCCAGGGCCTTCACACTAAGCCACATTCCTGGTCTTTTGTTTTGTGACAAGGTTCCACTAAGTTGCCCATTGGGCTTGAACTTGCCATCCTCCTGCCTCAGCCTCCCAAAGTGCTGAGATTACGGGCCTGTACTATCTATGTGCCCATTGCTGTCCTTGGGAGCAGAGGAGTCTCGGAGCATGGGGACTTGACCAGACTCCATGTCTTGCTTTCCTCCACAATGCAGCAGGGATGAACTGCATGATTGTTCATCTTCTCTCCTCCCAGTGGGAGCACAAGGGGTGAGGGACCAGGATAATACTTCGGTGTGTGGATATGGGCCTTATTTCACAGAAGGAAGTGACAATGAACATCAAGACAGTATAATTATTTTCTACAAGCAATTACAGCATCCTCTGGTCAGGTAGCTTTATTGACTTGACATTTATTTGCTAAAATATCTAAGCAGGCCAAGGAGATAGATAGCAGCTTACGGCCATCAGTCACACCCAAGGTTCTGATTGTCGGCATTCTGTCTTCCCACAGTGGAGAAAATGCTTTCCTCCTGGTGGAAAGATGTTTCTTTCTGGAAAGAAATGATGTACTCAGAATACCACAGGAAGACGTACAGAGGCGAGGAGGTGTATGAGGAAAGGATTTGTGGGACGGCCCGGCTCATCTCAGGGACCTGTGGGGACAGACACTGGTAGGACTTGGGTTAAATGGATTTTTAAGAGATAAAAATCTTTGATGAATAGGCTTTTATCTTTTGCTAACGAACAACTCCAGAGAGACGATCTTTACTCCCTCAGAACAGTTCTCGGCCCCTGACTTCTACCCTGGCTTGTTCTATTCTCTGTAGGCACCGGGGCTGGGATAGGAAAAGCCAGGGAAAGAGGGACATAGAGAAGTAAAAAGTGTTTACAAAAGGCATCTGTAATAGGTAAAGCAACAACCATTGTTGAGTCCATGTCACATTGTCTGTAAGACAGTTTTGATTGTACTATTTCTTATGCTACTTTGTGTCTGTTTGTTAATATGTTTTTGTGCTTTTACTTTTAAAATAAAAAAAAAAAGGCATCTGTGATATCCCGTAATGATGAGCGCTGCTAACACAATATGGCAGAGGAAAAAATAATTGGCTTAGAGAAAAGGATATTTCTGCAAGACTTTTTTTTTAATATTAACCCAAACTCTTATGTTAGTTAACTGCAAGCACAATTGGATCCCAAGACAAACAAGCCATTTGTCACTGTATGGATAATTTTTCTTGGGGACATCGAAAGCAATTTTAAAAACTAATAAAGTATTTAAAAGGGGAATTGTTGTGTCAGGAATTAGACTTTTTAAAAAAATGTTTATCTATTTATTTTACCATGAAATGTTTTGTCCACATGAAAAATTTGCCAAAGCCTGCTCTGTTGACCCATACCAGCCAGTGTGAGGGCCACAACATGTTTAAGGACTATGCCCAGGCTGGCCATCTGACCCACCCTAACCAAAGTGGTTTCCCAGGCTCCATCCTCAAAGCCAGAGAAAATACTAAGTCTCAAATGTCACAGATCTCCACAGAAACACAATTTGAAGTAGCAAATGAACAGGAGTCATTCTGGTGCCAGCAACCAAATTATAGAAATGGTAGAACCCAAGAAAGGCCCACCACTAACCAAGGTCAAGGTCAAGGTTAGACATGTGACAGGTTAACTGAGCTTCTTTACATATGGATTGTAGTCCTAGGGACCACCTTGTAGGGGAATCAAGAAAAAAAATGCAGAGCTATCCTATAAACTGAGCAGTGCCAGAGGGATAAAACATTATTTTATACCATTGTTTCATTGTGATAAATTATTCTGATGAACAGGAGTCCTCAAAAAGGGAAATAAAATGCTTCAAAAAGATATTTGTAAGGAGGGACCTGGGGGCGAGAAAATCGGGATTCAGCAGACCTCCATCCAGATGTAGCTAGACGGTATTCATGCCGTGAAAGTGGGCAAGTCTCTTAATCTCTTGAGCCTCAGTTTCCCCTCTGGGAAGCAGGAAAACTAGTAGCTCCCCTGTGGGAGGGGTGGAAAGAGATGGCAAGCAAGGTGGTTGCTGCTTTACTACCAAGAAGCACTGGGGGTTCATGCCCCATTCAGGTATGAGGCTTCTGGCAAGTGTCTTCAGGCACTGCCACCTGCACTGCGTGGCTGCTGTGGAGTAAGGCATGTGAAATCTCTAACCCAGATGCAACACTGGCCAAGCATCCCCTTCTCTAGACAGCCTGCTTTAGACCTCTCCATGTATTATGAAATGCACTGGGCTGGGCATGGTGATGTGCGCTTGTAATCCCAGCACTTGGGAGACTGAGGCAAGAGGATCGTTGTGAGTTTTAGACCAGCCCAGGCTATAAAGTGAGTTCAAGGCCAGCCTGAACTGCATAGCGAGACCATGTCTCATAAAAGACAAAACCCCAAAATGTACTGGGTGGGAAGTAGGAGCCTGGCTTGCCTTGGTTCTGTGACCCCGTCTTCAGGGATGGCATTTAGGACCAGATCCTCAGTCCCTGCATCCCTCACATAAAGGGGCCACAGGCTGAGCTCCCTACAGACTGTGACTCTGAGTCAGCAAGGAGGGCATGAGAGTAACACCTGGCTACGATTGTCATTACCCGGAAGATGAGATGAGCCCAGCCGTACCTGAAGCGTACTGAGGGAGCTTCCCCCCATGGGATAAGGGTTCTCACCATGCATCTACACAGCTCCAAAGCCCAGAGAAGTCAGTCTGCTGGGGCACCCATGCTCAGAGCCCAGGGTGTGGACACAATAGGGAGATGTCCCACTGCACAACCCAAGGTCTCTGCCCAACTCTGGCCCCAGACCCCAATAGCCAGCCCACAGAGAACCCATGAGGGCTTGCAGGAAATTTCAGCATAAAGCTGGGGTCTGGAGTCCTCAAAGTCAGTGTTTCCCCCCGGGTCTCCAAGACAGGATGCAGAAGCTACTCAGGCCTCAGGGTCCTACTCAGATGCCTCCAGATTCACATCCAGTGCAAGGGCTGGGACAGGGGGCTGCTGGTAGCTGCAGAGGAGGGCAGTATCCTGAGACTGCACTGAGAACGGAACCCATTTTCTCTGGTGTCATTGAAATAAATGGTGAATGGTTAATGTTTAAAAATGTATCACAGTAACAGACACATTAACAGGCACATTGCCACGAATCCCCCTCCAAGTTCTCCCCCTCCCTGCTAAAACACTCATCCCCTCCTCCTTGCCACTTTCTGCAGTAGCTCTGAAGACCTCTTTCCTGAGTGTGTGATCAAAGTACAGTGAATGCTGCTGTCCAGAGCCATCCAACAGAAAGGCAGCTCATAAGAGCACGACACTGTGTCTTCAGTGACATTAGTCACTGGACCTGGCACTTCTTAAATTCTAGGTCTTCCCCAAAGTCAAAACAGTCATGAAAAGGAAAAATTTTGAATCAGTTCAGGATATCAAAGCAGCCAGGACAGTGCAACTAAAGGCACTGAGGAAAGAGCACTCCAGAGCTGCTGCAGAAAGTGGCAAGGACGAAAGGATGAGTGTGTGCAAGGCGAAGCAGAGGGCTGTGAGGGTAATTCATGGCCATGCATCTTTTACCGTAATAAAAACTTTAAACATTCACCATATTTTTTTCAAATCATACCTACCTTATAATTAAGCAAATAGTTAAGGAGTTATCTATTTTTCAACTTGAAGGAAGGTAGAAGAAATTGCATGAAAGGAGCAAAGCCATCTTCCCTCTAAGCTCCCACAGTTCCCTGAATGTGACCGCATTGAGCTCTGGACCTCAGGCCCTGCCCAGAGGCCAGTGTCAATTTTCAGTGGGACTTTGGCTGGGAATGGCAGCAGGGATGTCCTCTGTGTCCTCAGACCTCCAGGCCTTATACCCTCAGCTCCAGCTGTGAAGGAAAATCTCATGACAGAGCCTTGTTGATTTCTCCACAGCACCATGGAACCTTGAAAGCTTTCCCAGGCTCCTCCATTCCCTGACGTTTTACATCATGAAAGGCTACCTACCATTCATCCTTCAAACAAATGGTTTCTTCCCATTTCCTCCAAAAAGGCCTAAGTTTAGTGCTACCTACACACAGAGGACATAAATAATACAGGGACAGCGCTTCCCTGGTTTGGCAGCATGCACAGCAATGTAACCGAGGTTGCCTACAGCAAGAAGCCCAGATTCTGCACTGCCCACATGTACACACTACGGGCTGGCCTACTCCTCCATGCCTCAGTTTCCTCATAATTCCTACCTAATACAGTTTGGTTGAGTGAGACAATATAGCAGCCTGAGAAGCCGCTCAGTCCTCACTCCTTGTGGCTAAGGCCTCCTTCCACAACATGAGGCTTTGTCCTCCCAAAGTACCTGTGGCTGAGGCTCCTCACTGCCTGCTCTAACACGGTTTCTCAGGGAGCTGGGAGTCCTTTCCAACCTGCAGACCCAGCTCCTCCGCCAGCCAGTGACATCCTGCAGCCTCCCAGACATTTTCCCCATGGTAAATATTTAAATGAGTAACCACATCCCACCCACCCTAGGGAAAGGAACAATTTCAGAAGAGTCTTCCGGGGCTTTGTCTAAATGAGGAGGCGCTTTTCCCTCACTGCACAGGCCATAATGGAGTGGCTGATAAGGGGGACCAGTTTGTCATTCAATTTAGACCAATCCCAATCCCCTGACCTAAGGGACCAGGGGCACTCTGTCTCCTTGCACAGCCTCAGATCACCCGACAGAGCAGAGGGCCCATCTCTTTGGTGTCTGTGAAGACAACTGAACATGTTTGCAGTCCTCTTTGGATTAGGATTTCCAGGCTGGAAGCTGTGAAAATGAATTAGCAACTTTTAGGGGCTATTTTCCACTGGTGGGCTGGTAGGTATAGATCAGAATGAAGAATATAACAGAATTTCTATTATGTCATGACCATTACCACATAGATTTCCAGAATCTGTAGACTAACTGGATTGTTTTTTCTCCAAAATGACTCTCAGAAGAGATTTTTCCATTTGTGCATCAATAAACGTTAATGAATACGGCATCCCTGACCTTTTTCCATTAGGCCCAGACAGCTCTCTGACTCAGTGTGTCTCCCCACAGTGACAGCCAGAGATTCCTTTCGACACTGCCAAATGTCACCTGGGGCAGCATCGCTCCAGCTGAGAACCACTGAGTTAAGATAACACAGTGGGTATTTCTAGGGCCAGGATAGGAAGTAGGTAGCCCAGCATCAGTCTGGGAAGAAATCAGAACAGTTGGCCCCGGTACGTAAAGCACACCTCCCGCTCAACAACAAAAAAGCATGACATAAAAATGAGCATAGGGTCAGGCGTTGTGGCACATTCCTGTAATCCCAGCACTTGAGAGGCTGAGGCAGGAGGATTACTGTGAGTTCGAGGGCAGCCTGGGCTGCAAGGTGAGCTCAAGGCCAGCCTGAACTGCATAGTGAGACCTTGTCTCAGAAAGTAAAAACAAAAAAGACAAAAAAGCGAAGGGCTTGAATAGAAGTCATTGAATGCAGCTAGCAGTAGGTACATGAAAATTTGGTCTGACCAAAGGGGAGACTGAGGCACACAGCGATGGCACAAGGTCCAGGGCTGGGGCTGGGAGGGAGGCTCCCAAATGTGTGCTTTGCAACCAGCTCTTCCCTTTCCAGATTCCAACCTTTGCAGCTTGCCGAGTGATAGTAAAATGTGCTGTTGCAGTGGCCGTTTCCTTCTATCACTTGATGCTCCACTGCTGCCCTGCAACCATGCGGTCCTTTGAGGGTTCAGGCAGGACCTCACCCATGGCTGTGGATGCTGCTTAGCATCCAGAGGTGCTAAGAAGTGCTTATGCCTTTGAAGGAAAGGATGACTAAGACGGGGAAGAAAGGGCCCGGCAGGTGCAGGGGCCAGGCGGCCTGAGTCTATGTGCCACTGCCAACTGCTATGATGCTCTGAGATGCTGCTGTCTCCCTTTGGCCTTCTGCAAAGGAGGCGTTGGTGCCTACTCAGTGGGACAGCAGGAGACCTGGAGCAGGGGACACATGATACTGCCCTTAGGTCCCTTAGTGAGCTGGACGAGCGGATGCCTGTGAGATCAAGGGCTAGATGGCTGCTCCCAGGGGGCCCATCTGGTGTCCTCACTGGGGGACATCACAGTGTGGGCAGAGGCAGGGACAGCAGGAGAGAAGAGAGGAGGGAAGGAAGCTGGAGGACAGGGCACCCTCCAGGTGCAGCCCAGCACTGACCAGTCATGGCACAAAAGATAGAAGGCGATGGTGAAGACAGCTCAGCCCCAGTGCTAAGAACCAGCCAAGCTACAACGTGGCCTTGACTTCTCTTTTCCTCTTGGGCTCATTGGCTCATACACCAAAACCATGATGTAAACTCCATGTCATCTTTATTCTTTCCCTAAAAGTTATGGTTTTTAAAATATTGCTGATAAACAGAGGATCCCACTTAAATATGTCCTGAAGTCTTTCTCTAGTAAGAAATTCTATGACCTTCTTAAAACTCACAGCTTTGAAAGGTGATGTAAAAGTGGATGGAAGGCTCTATTATTGATGATGCACCCACTGTTGAAGTGTACTGGAGTTTTGACTCCGTGGGGGCTGAGGGCAAGCTGAGCGCCATGCCTGGCTGTGTGCTGATGTAGAGACAGGTGCAAGCTGAAAGGGGGGCATGTACCCAAGTGCTGGATGCACCCTCAGCTCTCTGCAACCCATAGCCAAGTAAGATCTCTGCAAAATCCACCTCAGTCTAGGGACCAAAGAAACACTAGCAGCAGTGCTGTGGAGGAGTTTGTGACTGTCCTGGGCTCCTGGTATCCAGAATACACAATGAAGCACACACAGAGGTGGAAGCAAAAGCACAAATTTATCAGCCAGGATCCACTTCTCAGGGTGCAGCAGGCCGTGAAAAGAACTCAGGACCCTGAAGAAGTCAAGTGTCAGAGTCCATGTGGTTCCTACAGGGAGGAAGCAGCTCTCTGAACTGGCAGAAGTCTCCTCCTTTGTGTTGGTGGGAGGAGACTCCCTATATGAACTTTGAGGAACTGTCATGGTGCCCAAAGCCCATTAGAAGGTCAAAGTCACAATGCAAATGAAATTATAATTAGTTATGATTGAGTTGGGCTCGCCCTTGGTGGTTTAGGACATTCTGTAACACAAGCATCCTTGCTCATGGCCTCATCCTTAGAGGTGGGTGAACTTCGTGGTATTTAGAGAACTCATCTGGAGGCCCCAGAGGCCTATAGTGTGTGTACCCTCCTGTCTTTCCCAGCTGGGCTCTGTGGTTTTTGGAAAGCCCAATTCCTCTTTTGCCCTTGAGGGAAAAACTTGCCTTTGAGGCCTCCCTCCATTCAGAGATCTCTCCTCTCTACTTCTTCCTCAGACAGAGCTTGTCTTATTTAGTGTTTTTAATTATTATTTGACTCAGAAAGGGAGCTAGATGACTATGAACATTTCCTTAAAGAAGAGGCAAAGTCGAGTCAATGTAAATAACTAGGTAATTACCCAGAAAGTGGTCCAAGCACATAGACTTGGGGCCTCTGTTCCAATCAGAGTACCTCAGTCAGAGCATGGGCAAAGAGGATGTAGTATCTCCGCATGCATGTGACTTGAGCCATGCCCCCCACACCATGCAGAATCCATTCCTTCCCAACCACTGGGGGACCATTGATTTTGCAAAAGCTGACAAGCAAGATCTTAGCAAAGCAAAGAGCTCCACACCATTCATCCCCCTGTCCCCACCCATCAGACTGGGCGTGGCAAAGGAGCTCCTTTATCCCAAGCAGCTACTTGGTAGGCCTCCAGAAATCAGGAGCCCAGTGCCCATCTCCTCGCTGTGCCTGTCAGCCTTGAGGGTTCCCAGAAACCTTGAGTGAGGCCCCCTGAATGTCCCTGTAAATACGCACAAAACCCTGCATAGCCCCAAGAGCCCAGCACCACCAGCCACAAAGCAACAGTCCACACAAACGATGGAATCAACTCTTTCCCTTAACAAAATTGACTATGCTCTGCACAAGACACCATGCAAGGAAAAACAGCCTCCTTACCTTCAGCCATAAATTCAAAAGTAAGACGATGTATGTGCATCACATACATCAGAAGTTAGAGAGAAAGAAAAGGTTAGAAATGCTGAGTTGCAATCCAGGAAGGGGAGCCCAGCTTCTGTGGGGCCTTACCCCAACGTCAGACCACATGAGGAATCTTATACTGTCCTCTCCTTCCTTCCCATAGGCAGGAGCTGCTGGAGGGTCCTGAGCAAGGGGGTCTCCCATACTAGTGGGAACCATGGGTCAAGCAAACAGGGTGCAGGGACCCCATTTGGAGCTGTAGTGGGTAAGAAGATGGAGTGCTCTGGGGAGACATCTGAGAACCCCCAAAGTGCCTCACACAGTTGCTGTTGTAGGAACAGAAGCTCTCGGTGAGGTCTATGAGAGGCCTCCTGACAAAACTCTGCCACCAGTCACAGACCTGCTAGGCTATGACTCAGAGCCATCCATGATGACGTGTGAACCACTGGTGCCCTGGCAGTGTGGGTCCTGAGAAGAAGCAGCCCCAGGGGTGCTGCCTTTGTGCATGGGCAGAGAACACTTGGGGCACACTCTGGGCGGGTGAGTGCTAGAAAGCACAGGATTAGTCTTTCAGAGCAGGAAGGGGTCTGTGCTGATACCCAATGTCCCCAAAAAGCTCTGGGTGCAGAAAAGTCACAAGTCTCCTGCTTTTTGGTGAGAAGGGTGGTATGGGCACAGGTAGCCAGGTGTCATTGCTGGAACACCTGCCCTTTACTGTCCCTACTCAGAAGCCAGGTGAGCCTTGTGCTCGAGGAACTTCAGGGGCTGTTTTTAGAAGAATTAGGCCCTGGCCCTGTGGACCACCACTGGTCCATGGGAACAGTCAGGAAAAGGGCCAAATGCCAGGTACAGGGGATAGTGTTCAGGTCTCAGACTGCTGCTCCCCCAGGGGTAGGCTGTTCATACTGGTGTCACGTCTTTAATTCTGAGGTCAGGTACCACCCAAGGGAGGCCCCACCGGATTGCTGCCGCATGTCAGCACCCTACCCTAGTGAAGATTGACCCCATGACAACATGCGTGAGTCACCGTGTAACAATTTCATGCCGGTTCACCAGCTCCAGACTTCCTCCCTGGGGCCCTCTGTATAGTCACCCTCCTGTCACGGGACACAACACCTGACACCCACAGCTTAAAAGAGGAGAGGGTTATCTGGGCTCATGGTTTCAGAGGATTCAGTCCATGGTCAGCTGCTGCACTGCAGCAACACCGTGGCCGAAGGGCATGGGCGAGCAGAGCTGCTCAGTTGAGGGCGGTCGGGAAGCAGCTGCAGAGAGGGAGGGGAGGGACTAGATACAGCTCCCAAGGTCACGCCTTCATGCCCCACCCAGACATACCCAAGAATGTGTTCCATAAATCCCTGGGTGGTCCTTAATCCAGCCAAGTGGAGAGTAGCATAATAATCCATCACTCTGGTTCATAGATTTCAGGAAAGCGGCACCACTGAAGCCCAGCCCCCCACAACATCTGTGGGACCAGACCCCGGCTGCTGTTGGTGAAAGAAGAAAGGGAGAGGGGGGCTTTCTGTAGCATCTGGCCTCGGAGCGCTGTGCCCGCTGATAGTCTCACTGCTGCGTGTGCCTCTCGCCCTGTGCCCCTGTGATGATAGTAGCTGAGCATTGGATGACATAAAATCCAGTTGATTATCTCACCCAGCTCCTATGCAGTTCTAGATTCCAATTTACTGCATCAAGGAGGACCCCAAGTCGTGGTTTAGGGCCAGATAAGCTGGACCCCTCCCAGCATGTGAGTCGTGATGAGCCACTGACCTCCTGGGTCTCACTGGCTGGGATGGTGGCTGGGATTCTCCATGTGCAAATTCTCTTTATCACTTTATAAATGAGCAGCATGAGGCCAGACCTGGACTAGGAATTTGGCATTCTGGCTCGACGATCTTAAGCCAATGATCTTTCTCAGCCCAAAGAAAGTGCACAACCAGACAGCTGGGATCGAGATGGCCAGAACACTGTCCCTAACTTTGGTGAAGTGGGCTGGGTAAGGTCAGTTGGAAGCCAGTCCACTTCCCAACACCACCACCATTCCTGTCCAGGAGGCACATTTCTGGAAGACACAGCATAGAAACGTAAAATGCAGGACACCATTCAGTCACGGTGGAGTTTGGATTTTTCCTCCCCAGGATCATCCACCATCCCGCTTCCTTCCAGACGGAACATAATCAGGAGCTGTCCCTCCTTTAAGCACAGATAATTGGCAAATCAAGTACTATGCAAATCAAGTGCTAATTCCAAGCAATTAAAAACTGAGACACAGCTAAACTGCAGTTAATTTGAAATCTTTTTTTTATATCATACAAAACAACAAAAGCCACACATCGAGCAGACGTAGAGACCAAAGCTGCTCTCTTTGCTGCCCTAAAGGAGCTGAAAGTCTTAGTGTGACGACGTGTGCCCCTCAATCACTGCCTGGCTCTGGTGCAATGGAGTTGGTCTGGTGCCTGCCTTCTGCTGATACAAATGTCAATGCGGGGGGAAATGATAGGAACGATGGAGACTCAAGCGGGGGCCAGCACCATGGCTGATGCTCCTCTGCAGAGACAGGCAAGACTTAGAACACCGGGTTCAAACCAGCCAGCACTGTCCCTTACAGGCAAGATGCAGAAGGAAGAAAGTTTCTCCCCCAGACCTTATTTCAGAGACCACCAGAGGATCCACTACACCAGCAATAGGGATTCTCAAGAAGGGATGGAATCTTCCCTCCTGCAATTTTAGTGAGTAGCCATAGAAAACACAGTCCCTTTGCACTGGCTTTCTTAAGCCTGCCCGGAATGACAGCAGATGCCGGAGACAGCACAGACACAGGCGGAGGCCAACCTCTCACGTCCTGGCCCAGACAGTACTTGGGGGTCCTGCAGAAGCCCTCAGCTAAAGGGCACTGAAGCAACCACATTGCTGCAAATAGCAAAAAGAAGAAGCAATACAGGGACTCATAGGCTCAGGGGAGCTTCCTGGCTTCCTTTGAACTCCCAAGCTTTTTATGGCCCCTTTCAACTGCAGAAGGAATCAGTCACAGAGGTCTGTGAGGCATACGCACAGACAAAAGCTTCCAAGAGGACAAAGAGACCTCAATGTCATTCTTGACATGAGCCTGGAGAGACATATGGCCTCTGTCACTGGCCGCGGGCAATTGGAGCCCAAGACGGGCAGCCAGAGAAGACATCGCCAACGAATAAACCACAAGGTAATCACTTTGGATTAAGGCCACTTCTCCAGAGCCAGGAGAAACAAAGGCTATTTCTCAAAGCCTGCAGAGGAAAGATCAGTTGTTTTTCATGCCAAGAGCAGCCTGGCAGAGAGAGAACTCAGAGATTTCATAGCACTTACTAGCCCAGGGTCAGACTGCCCCAGCACCTGAGTGACCTTTGCTGTCAGCCTGCATCTGTCCTCCCAGGCCTGCTCACAGGAGCTACTGTCCCTGGCAGCTGCAGCCCTGGCTCCCTGAGGTTCCCAGGGAGACCTATTTACCCAGACCCTTCAGGCTGGATATTATCTCCCTTACCTGGGTGCTCTGCTTCCTCCTTGGCCTGAAAGGTTGTATGTTTTTGTTTTTTCTACAAGCATCATACACTGAAATAAGGCCTCTATTTTAGTGTGGTGCACAGCTCTCCTTCACAGCTGGGCCCAAGCAACCTGCAGGACTGGATGGCCTAACCTGGCTTCTCTGGGAAATCCTGTGCCCCGGTGGATGACCATCACCCTACCCCGCCTGGGAAGCCTTTGCTTAATCCGCCACCAGGAAAGCCCAGCCCCATCTCCCCTCACTTGTAAATGTAAACATAAACGTAAATGTAAATGTAAAAGATGTGGCCACTCTGGACAACAGTTCTGTAGTTTCTTGAAAAACCATACGTACAACTTCAACCTCCCCAATAGTTAGTACTGACAAACTTTTGACTTTCTCTACCTGAAGAGTGCACAATGGAATCTCATGATGTTTTCATCTGCACTCTTCTCCAGGCTTACAGCGCTGGACATCTTTTTATGAACTTGCTTGCCCTCTGTTTCACCTTTGGTGAAATGTCAATTCATGTCTTTTGCTCAGTTTCTAAGTGGGTTGGTTGTTTTTATGGTGTGTGTGTGTTTTAATATATTCTAGATAAATCTTTTTCAGGTATGTTGTTTGAAATATTTCCTCCAGGTCTTTTTTTGTTTTCTTTTTTTTTTTTCCCTTGAGACAGGGTCATGTTGTGTAGTTGAGGCTTTCCTTGAACTCACTGTGTAGCCCAGGCTGGCCTTGAACTCTCTGCAATCTTTCTTCCTCAGCCTACCAAGCTGAGATTACAGGTATGTACCACCAAGTCCAACTGTCTTTTCTTTTTTTCAGTGATCTAAACAGGGAAATATTTTTTCAATTCTGAGGAAGTGTACTTAATCCATTTTTTCCTGCTTTAACTTGTGCTTTTTGTATCGTCTAAGAACTTTGTACTTAGTCTTACATTCTGAAATATTTTTGTTTTTGTCCAAAAATTTAGTTTTCATTTTACATTTAAGTTTATCTATCTTGAGTTAACTTTTATATAATGTATGAGGCTTGAGACAGATTTACTTTTTTACCATATGGATGTCCAATTACTCCAGCACCATTTGCTGAAAGACTATTTTTCTTGCATCAAATTGCTTTTGCACCTTTGTCAAAAATCAGCTACCACCAAAAATGACAGAGTAGGAGAACCCAAAACCCCATCTCTCTACTAAAGCAATGCCTTGCTGGCAAAAACAGTCAGAATTAGCTTTTTGGAAATCTAGAATCTAATCAAAAACTTACAACAACCTGGAGAGACTTCTTTACCACTGAAGAAAGAAACTGCTGGATTTCAGTTCAAGAGTAGAGCAACATTTTCACCTTCCAGCTCACAGGTGGCTCTGGGGTGGCAGCCCACACTATTGGTGCAGCTACTGCTATGTGAGGGTGCAGCGTGTACCTGTTCTCAAGGACTTGTGGAGGTTGTTGGCCTTTCTGGTGGCTCCTATGAGGATCTACTCAAGGGCTTGCTTTTGCCTCAAATGTCTTGGGGCTTTCCCAGAGCTCACCCAGTGGCCTTGGTCATAGTTTTTTTTTAAGTATTTAAATGTAAATGTGACAGCCACAGACATATGGGGCCAAAGACAAGATAATGGAACAGAATTCAACAAATTATTTAAAAAATCATGCATCACGACCAAGCTGGACTCATTCCAAGGATGCAATGATGGTACAGCACACATAAATCAATAAAAGTAACAAACCATATAAATGAAATCAAGCCTAAAAATCACATGTTCATCTCAATAAAGGCAGAAAAAGTCTTTGACGAAATCTAACACTCTTTCATGATAAAAAATCCTAATGAATGTAGGTATTGAAAGACTTTACCTCAAACTGATAAAAACCACATATACAAACGCATAGCCAACATCACACTGAATGGGGAAAGAAACCTGAAATCTTTCCCTCTAAAATCAAGGACTAGACAAGGATGTCCACTTTACCACTCCTGTTCAATATGGTTTTCTACACTTTAGCCAGAGCAATCAGGCAAGGGAAAGAAATAAAAGGGAAACAAACAGGAAAGAAAGAAGTTAAATGATCTCTATTTGCAGGTGGTATGACCTTTTACATAGAAGACCCCAAAAACTTCCACCAGAAAACTCTTAGAGCTGAAAAAAATTCAGTAAAGTGGCAGGATCCAAAATCAACTAACAGGAAATGTAACAGACATACCAGAAATCAAGGAAAGGAAGAGGGTTGGGAAGGAGACACAGAGGGATGAGAGCTTTGAAAAGCTCCTGCATATACCAAGGATAACATAAGCCAATACATGTACAGCGATGCTTGCACATTCACAAAACCATGAGGAGACTCAGCCTCCATCCTGGATGGACTCTGTGCAGACAGGAAGTGGGAGGTAAGGCAGAGCTATATGGGGAGCATTCCAACACTGAGCCAGCCTGGAAAGGCCAGAAGAGGTTTTCTCTGTCATTTGGTTGATTAGTGTTTGCTCCACACATTAAAAGGAGTCTCTGCCAAATTACTCATGGACCACTAAGATAGAAGAACGGACACTTTAGTGGCCATATGCAACAAAAATACCACATTTTACAACAAAAAGTTTTAGAAAAGTCACTAACCCCCCAAAAACAACTCACAGCAGCAACAAGCAGCGGCAACAAATTTATGGGAGTAATAAATGTATAATATCTAGAGTTTCCCTGTCATAATATAAAAAACACTCAGTTTTCAAACAAATAAATGGATTTTTTTCACATTCAAGGTAAAAGAAAGTGTAGCTCATTCTCAGGAAAACAATAAAGTAATTTTTTAAAGCCCTTGAAAGATACTGCAATTATTAGATGAAGACTGTAAGTCAGAATGCCTAAAATAAACTAGAAAAGACAGAAGAAACCATGGGCAGAAAATTAACAGAAACAAGGAAAATTATGTCACATTAAATAAAGAACATCAATAATATAAATTATATAAAAGAAGCCTAGTAGAAATTATGAAAGTTAAAAGTACAACAACTGCAATATACATAGGAACAGAAAGAATGGAGAATCAGCAAACTTGAAGATAAGATAATTAATATAACTCAGACTGTGGAGTAGAAAGGAAGGAGGGACAATGAGCAGATCTAAAGAGGGTTTTACAATCCATAAAGTAAACCAACATACACACACTGAGAGTGCCAGGAAAGCTTGAATGAAAAACTGTTTGATTACATAGCAACCAAACAACCCTGCACTTAATAAATCATGGATCTACCTATATCCAAGAGCCTCAAACATTCCAAGGAAGATGACACCAAAACCAGCCACCCTGGGATACATTAGAGTCAAATTGAATTTTAAAAGGACAGGGAGGACCAGGGACATAGCTCAGTGCTGCAGTACCTGCCTGGTAATTGTAAAGCCCTGAGTTCAATTCCTACTACAAAAAAAGGAAAGGGGCAAAGAATCTCAAGAGCTACAAGAGGGATAAAATATCGCGAGTTAAGAATCTCAAAACAAATAAAAACCAATTCTATGTTAAAATTAAAGAATCCAGAAGGCAGTGGGATAACAAATTCAAGCAGGTGAAAGAAAAACTGTCAACCAAGAATCGCATACCCAGCAAAACTATCCTTCAAAAATGAAGGTAGAATTTAAACACTTAGGATAACACAAACCTGAAAGCATTTGTCACTGGTAGAACTATCCTACAAGAACTGCTAAAGAGAGTCCCAGGGGCTAAAATGACAGAACAGTAGACAGCGGTTGCAAGCCACACCAAAGAACATAAATAAAGGGAACTGCATCAGTAAATATAAAATATTATATTTTTGGTTCGCAATTCTTTTATTTTCCTTTTGTATTTCAAAATACATGAATAAATAATAGTTTTAAATTTATGTAAGGGGGTACACAGGTAAAATAAGGTCATTTGTACAATGACAGTATAAGATGGGGACAGAGTTCTACAGGAACAACCTAGTGAATCCAGATTGGTGCTAATTAAAACTAATTACCTGTAAATTTAAGATTATATTTCTCATCCCCAAGGTGACCCCCAAGATAACCAACAACCCTACATAGAAATGGACAGCAAAATGAAATCAAAACAGTACACTAGAAAAACAATTTTTAGATGGGCTCCTACTATGTTGTGCAGTCTGGCCTTGAACTTGTGAACCCTTGTCTTAGTCTCCCAAGTAGCTGAAATTATAGGCATGTGCCAACATGCCTGACAGTAAAAAGTTAATTAAATACAGAAGAAGGCCTCAAGGAAGGAGGAATTAAGGAACTAAAATTGTATGTAAAAATAACACTATGGCCAGAAGTGCTTGTTTATCAATAAACATGTCAATGTGAATGTATTAAACCCTCCCCCTAAAAGACAAAGGTTAGCACCAGTCTTGCTGGTGCTATCCACTACTCCACTGTAAATCTACAGCTGGCCTGCTCAGATTAACACAAAATAGAAGACAAGATTGCAATTAGCAATCATTAGAAGAAAGATTTCTTAAAAATAGCAAGGAACCAATGAAAAATCAAATCAATGGCTGCAGATGATGTAAAGAAAAATAACATAAGATAGATCAGAGTCAAAGAAAAAGCAGGAGATAGCATAAATGACATAAAAATCCTGTTCACAGGTGTAATGACAAAAAACTTCCCAAGCAGGCAAAAATAATTGACGTACAAATAAGTGAGGAATATAGAACTCCAACTAGCCATGATCAAAAAGATCTATAAAAAGGCATAAAATAGTTAATATTCCAAAAATCTGCTGGTTGTGGTGGCTCATGCCCATAATTCCTGCACTCAGGAAGCTGAGGCAGGAGATTGCTGGGAGTTCCAGGCCAGCCTGAAATGTATAGTGAGCTCAATGCCTGTCTAAACTATACAACAAAATCCTGCCTCAAAAATGAATAAATAGGGGGGCTGGGGATATAGCTCAGTGGAATAAGCGCTTGCCTAGCAAGCGCAGGGTCCTGAGTTCGATCCCCAGTACCGCCAAAAAAAAAAAAGAATAAATACATAAATAAATAGAAATCTAATAGATTATTGACCAGGTGTAGTGGTGCACACCTGTAATTCCAATACTTGGGAGGATGAGACAGGAGAATCACTGCAAGTTTGAGGGCAGCCTGGGCTACAAAATGAGTTCAAGGCCAGCCTGAATTACATAGTGAAACCCTGTCTCAAGAAGAAAAACAAATTACAAAATTTCAACACAAGAACAGAACATTAATAGCTATTAGAAAAAGGAAACAAATTACCTATAAAGGAAAGCCCATCAGAATCACTGCTGACTTCTCAACACAAACCCTAAAATCAAAGGAGCTTAGATTGAGGTATCTCAGACCCTAAAAGAAAATAACCATCAGCCTAGACTGATGTACCCTGTAAAACTACCTTTCAAAATTAATGGAGAAAGAAGATACTTCCATGACAAAGAACACTTGAGGAAATTCATGAACACCAAACCAACACTCCAAAATATTCTGAAGGACATTCTAGAAAGAGATAACAAGGACTAAAACTCCATTAACCCCAGCAGAATGAATCCACCAGGCAAGGTAAACAATTAAACAGAGGGGAGAAAAGAGAACCAACAGGAACATAACATGATGAGGATAAGTAAGTCAATACATATCAGTTATAGTCATCAATGTTGCTGGTCTTAATACACCAGTCAAAAGAAAGAGAATTGCAGAATGGATTAACAATATGTTGAATACAAGAAACATATTTAATTGAAAAAGAAATTCATAGACTGAAAATCAGAGGATGGAAAATAATATCCCATGCAACAAAAACCTGGAAAAAAATAGGGGTAGCAATTCTATTTACAGACAAATTGGACTTCAAGTCAAGACTGATTATGAGAGACAGAGAAGGTCACTACAACCTTATGAAGGCAATGATCAAAGAGGAAGAAGCAACACTCAAAGAAGAAAGAACAATCATAAATATATATGCACCAAATATCAGTGCACCCAACTATACAAAACAAATATTAATAGACATGAAAAATCAAATAAGCACTAACACAATTGTAATGGGGGACTTTAATACCCCACTGTCACAAATAGACAGTTCAAGTAGACAAAAAAAAAGCCCAACAAATAAATATCAGAACTAAACCAAACTTTTCAACAAATGGACTTAGTAGATATCTATAGAGTGTCCCACCCCATAACATCAAAATATATATTTTTCTCAGATGTACAAAGGACTTTCTCCAAATTAGACCACATACTAACCCATAGAACATGCTTAAGTAAATGCAAAGGAATTCAAATTATCCCATGAATACTATTAGACAATAGTGCAATGAAACTGGAAATCAGTGTCAAAAGAAACCAGAAGAACTGCATAAATACATGGAAATTAATTAGCCTACTGAACAACCAATGAGTCACAGGTGAAATTGAAGAAGAAACTAGATAGTTTCCACAATTAAACAACAGTGCCAGTACAACATACTGCAACTTATGGGATGCAATGAAAGTAGTACTACAAGGGAAATTTATAGCAGTGAATTCTCATATCAGGAAAATAAAACAAGCTCAAATAACCTAATGTTGAATCTCAACCTCCTAGAAAAAGAAGAGCAAGTCAAGCTCAAAGTTGATATAAGAGGGGAAAGATAAAAGATCAGAGCAGAAATTAATGCAGTGGAGACTAAGAAAACAGCGCAAAGAATCAGTGCATTTAGTTGGGCATGGTGGTGCATGCCTGTAATCCCAGCACGTGGGAGACTGAGGCAGGAGGATTGCTGTGAGTTCAAGGCCAGCTTCAGCTACAAAGTGAGCTTCTGGCCAGCCTGAAGTGCATAGCAAAACCCTGTCTCAAAATAAATAAATAAATAAACAGAATCAACGCATTGAAAAGTTTGTTCCTTTAAAGATTAAATAAAATTAACAAATCCTTAGCTGACCTTATCAAACAAGGGAAAGGAAAGACTCAAATCCATGCAATTAGGAAAGAAGAGTGCTATCACAACAGATCCTGCAAAAATCCAGAAGATCATCAATACCTACTTTGAGAATCTGTATTCTAATAATATGGAAAACACAGAGGAAATGGACAGATTCCTAGATATATAGATATAGATATAGATGAATTAACAAATCTGAATCAAGAAGATGTAAAAATTCTAAATAAACCAATATCAGCCAATCAAGTTGAAAATGTAAGTAAAAACCTACCAACAAAGAAAAGTTCAGGCATTTTCAGATTCACTGCTGATTTCTACATGAAATTTAGAAAAGACCTAATGCCATTGTTTCTAGAACTCTTTAATGAAATTGAAAGGGAAGCAATACTCCAAAATTCATTTTTTAGAAGTAAGTATCACCCTAGTACCAAAACCAGAAAAGAACCCAATGAAAAAGGAGAACAGACACAAAAGTCCTTAATAAGATACTGGAAAACAGGATGTAGCAAATCATCAAGAAGATTACACACCATGACCAAGTGGAATGCACCCTAGGGATGCAGGGATGGTTCAACATATGCAAATCAATAAATGTACACTATGTTAACAGAGCCAATGACAAAAACCATATGATCATGTCACTAGATGCAGAAAAAGTATTTGCAATTTCCAACATGCATTCATGATAAAAAAAAAAACCTACCAAAAATTACAATAGACAGTCTTTATCTAAATTTGGTAAAAAGTCAACAGCCAACATCATACAAAATGGAAAAAAACTAAAAGTTTTCACTCTAAAATCAGGAACAAGACAAAGATGTCCACCGTCACTGTACTTATTCAAAATAGTTTTGGAAACATTAACCAGAGCAATTAGACAAAAGAAAGAAATAAAAGGAATAAGGACAAGAATGGGAGAAATTAAACTATCATTATTTGCACATGACATGATTCACTACATAGAAGATCCCAAAAACTTCACCAAAACAGTTCTATGTTTAATAACTAAATTCAGTAACATAACTGGGTAGAAAATCAACACTTAAAAATTAATAGCATCTCTGGACACAAACAACAAACTCACTGAGAGAGAAATTAAGGAAACAACACCTTTTACAATAGCCTCCAAAAAAGGAAATACCTAGGAATCAGTGGAACAAAGCAAGTAAAATACCATTACAGTGAAAAGTATAGTACTCTGAAAAAGGAGATCAAAGAAGATATCAGAAAATGGAAAGATATCCTTTGTTCTTAAGCAGACAGAACCAATAATGTGAAAATAGCCATACTTCTAAAATTGTTATACAGGGGCTGGGGATATAGCTCAGTGGAATAAGCACTTGCCTAGCAAGCGCAGGGTCCTGAGTTCGATCCCCAGTACCACACACACAAAAAAATAAATAAATAAAAATAAATAAATGAAATAAAATTGTTATACAAACTTAATGCAATACTGATCAAAATAACAACAGCATATGTCACAGGATGAGATAAAACAAATCTAAAATTTATTTGGAACCAGAAGAGACCTACCATAGCAAAGCAATTCTGGGCAAGTCAGGGGGCATCAGAATCCTTGACTTGAAGTTATACTGCAAAGTTACTGTGATAAAAACAGCATGATACTGAGGAGAAAAAACAGACCCAAGAATCAAGGGAGCAGATTAGAAGATGCAGAAACAACTCCAGACATATTCAGCCACCTTATCTTTGACAAAGGAACCAAGCACCTTCACTAGAAGAGAGATAGCCCTTTAATACATGGTGCTGGTAAAACTGGCTTTCTACATGCTGAAGGTTAAAACTATACCTTTATCTTTCACCATGTACTAAATTAAAATTGAAATGGTGAAAGACCTAAATATTAAAACACAACACTAAATATGCTGGGAGATGGAACAAGTAGAGCTCTTGAAGATGTTGGTGTAGGCAAAGCTTTTATGAATAAAACTTTGATCATACAAGAATTATTACAAATAATAAACAACTGGGATCTCATCTTATTAAATAGCTTTTACACAGCAAAAGAAACCACCAATACAGTGAAGAGATAACCCACAGTGTGGGGAAAAAAATTTTGCTAGCTATCCCTCAAAGGACTAATATCTAGAATATATATAAAAAAAATCAGACCCCTTAAATTTAAACAGTCAATACACAAATGGGCATCTGAAATAGACACTTCTCAGATTAAGAAACAGCAAATAAATATATTAAAAGATGTTCCATATCACTGATCGTTTGAGGATGCAAGTTAAAACAATGCTGAGATTCCATCTCACTCCAGAAGGAATGGCTATTAGCAAGAAATCAACCAATAACAAATGCTAGCAGGGCTGTGGGCCAAAAGAAACCCTTCTCCATTGTTGGTGGGAGTGTTGACCTGTGCAACCACTGTGGAAATCAGTGTGAAGAGTCCTCAGAAAACCTAAAACTAGAGATTCCATTTGATCCAGCCAGTCCCCTTCTTGGTATCATCCCAAAATAATTAAAAGCATCATACCACAGTGATACATGCACACCCATGTTAACAGTAGCAGTTTGTACTAAATTTTGGAAACAGCCCAAATGCATCAACCAATGAATGGATAAAGATGTGGGTTTTTTATACAATGGAGTACTACTCTGCCATACAGAAGGATAAGCTTGAGACATTCCTAGGTAAATGGTTGCACCTTGAGACCACACTCCTAAGTGAAGTAAATCAGAAATGCATGTTTAAACACTGCATTGTCTCTCCAGACAGAGGTGTATAACCTCCAGACGGGTGTATAACGCAGAAAGAGGTGTATAACCTCTTTCACTCATTTAAAAATAAACAAAAAACAGGAGCTGGGAGCTTAGCATATGGTAGAGCACGTGCTTACCATGTACAAAGCCCTGACTTCTTAACTTGTCACCTAAGTGAATAAATAAAAATAATAAAAGTGAAACCAAATGAAAGCAAAAGAAAGTAAGAAGTAAAAATGACGTAACACCTGTCGGAAGGGTGCAGATGGGCACTATGCAGGGAGTGTTTGAAACTCTCTATAGTAAAATATTTTTTTAAAAAACCAGTCAGATTTGCTCCAGCCTCAAAGAGTCTGTTTATGAAAAATTAACTTTTTTCTAAACAGGGAATGGTTTTCTTAAAAATTTTAAAAATTTAGATTATCACCCCAACAAGATAAAAGACATACATGAAAAACTTTCATCAAATATTTTACCCAAAGGTGAGAGGCTAAAAGCTCCCACTCATTTCAGGAGCAACCCAAGGATACCATCTTTAGCCACTCATGCCCTGCCTGAAGTCCTACCCAGGGAAACTGGGCAGGAAAGAACAGATCTCCAAATGTAGAAGGAAGAAGTAAAATTGTATTCGTAAGTGACATAGTCTCATATACACATATATAGAAAAACATAAAATACTTTCCTTAAAAAGTTATTAAATCCAATAAACAAACTCAGCAAAACTTGTAGGATAGAAGATCAACCCCAAAATTAAAGTTCTATATACTAACAATGAACAATCTGAAAAGGAAATAAAACATTTCCATTTATAATAGTATAAAAACATAAAATATGTAAGGATAAATATAATCAGGGAATTATTACAGACTGAAAACTTTAAAATAATTGTGAAAGAAATGTAAAGAGATCTAAGTAAATAGAAAGATATCCTACGGTCATGGGTAGAGAGAAATTAATGTTGCAAATATGGCAGATCGAAAATGATCTATATAGGTTCAGTGCAACCCTACCAAAATTCTAACAACCTTTGTTTTTGCAGAATTTGAAAATCTGATCCTCAAATTGATATGGAATTGTAAAGGGCCTTCAACAGTTAAAATCATCTTAGAAAAGAACAAAATGAGAGGATTCACAATTCTGGGTCCAAACCTATTACAAGGCAACAGTAATCAAAACAGTAGGTATATAATAAAGTTAGACTTATAGACTAAAAGAACCAAAGTAAGAACAGACATGAATCCATCGATCTGTGTGCACCTGATCTTTGACGAGGGCGGCAAGATCACCACGAGGGACGTGATGCATTTTCGCCCGCGCCACGTCACCATGGCGACCACCCCACGCGGCACAGAGCCTAAAATAACAACGCGTCCCTCCCATACTAACTTCTGCCTTCTTCTTTCTTCAGTCTAACCACAATTTTCCCTTTTATTTTTATGCATGGGTGATCCCTCCTTCCCAGGGTCTATCACGTCACTTAGACTGCCCCCAAAACCCCGCCCTCAGCAGAGCCCAATATCCTTTGTCTTTCTGCCCTCTCCTCAGAGGGTCCTTGCGTCTCTTTAGCAGCCCTCCCGTGCCCGACAAGAAAGGCTTTTCTTACCTTTGTTCTGTCTCTCACTCACACCAAACCTTACAGGAAGTATGGTTTTTCCAACAAATGGTGCTGAATAACTGGTATACACTACACTGGTAAAAAGTAAAATTGCGCTCTTATTTCATACTCTAAGATAATTAATCTCTGTAGTGCGTGGGGTAGTGTGTTGGGCTTCTAAAATAATTAGAACAGAACACAATGTCACTAGAGTGACAATGAAAATCAGAATTTAAAGAAACAAGCATCTCATTTTCAAATGGAATATGAAGCCCTGGGATTATACAACCACAGCCAAAGTTTTATTGAAATTTTTAAATACGCAAAAACTCAAAATGTTTACCTCCCATCCTGCCCTGAATCTCTGAGGCCACAGAAGTGGGTGAGCCAGGAACCCAGGGGCAGAGAGAGCCTGGGAAAGTGGCCCAGCAGCACAGAGCTGAGGGGCCCGGGTGACAGATGGGAGCAGGAGCAGGCAGCACCTGAGGGGTTCCCTTCCCAAAGAGACACCCAAGTCCTCCCTGCTGCACTTGAGACAATGCAGAGATGATCATGGGGCCTTGGAGTTTGGACAACTAATAAAACACAAAACCTATGTGTTCGGGGAAAAGAAAGCACGGACTGCGCGGGGAGCAGAAAATGATGAACAGCTTGTGCTGGCCAAAGAAACAAAGCTCCTTCTTACACTCCAGTGGTGCCAGGCGTCCTGGCTGTGCAGTGGCTGTACTCAGACCCTCCCTATGCCTGCATCCTTGGCCCTGCTCCTCACTGCAGGTTATAGGTCAACCTTCCGGAGTCCCGGAGTCTCCCCCTCCCTGGAACAGAAGGATAGTAAGACTCTCATGAGGCTGCAGAAGGAGCCTGATCGTTAATCTCTACAAAGCACCTGGAGCTCCAGGACTCACTGTGCTGCAGAAATGTTCACTGGAGTTATCCCCCTCCTAGGCATCTTCCTGAGAGAGCTAAAGGCTGCATATCACAGTGACCTATACACCTCCATGTTGATAGCAGCACAAGCTAAATCTTGGAAGCAGCCTATATGTCCATCAACAGTTTGCACGGAGCTACATCCCTAGTCATTTTCAAATTTTTACTTGGAGCAAGAGTCTTGCTAAGTCACTAAATTATCCAGATTGGGTTTGATGGGTATGGTGGTGCACACCTATATTCCCAGCCCTCAGGAGGCTGAAGCAGGGGGATTGCCATAATTTTGAGGCCAGTCTGGGCTACATAGTGAGTTTAAGGCCAGCCTGAACTACAAAGTGAAGCGTTGTCCCAAAGAACAAAAACATATGTACACATTTTTTCTCTTCTTTCTTTCTTACAAGATAGCTAGGATAATTGTACTACTAATATCTGTTGGTTTATTGAAAGGAACAGTTAATGTATAATTGTTTGATCAATCTTACAAGGATAGCTGGGATAGGTATATTCCTGATGTCAGTGGTTTATTGAAAGGAACGGTTAATGCTTAAAATTTTCTTGACCAATTTTGCATGCTTGTATCTGGTAATCAGAATGACTGATGTGAAGACAATATGAGTATAGGAACCATTGTTCAATTCCTACCATCTTGTATAGTGAAGCTCTGCATCACTGCCATTTTTTTTTTTATTACCTGTTACTGTCCTTGATTGTTTGACCAATCTTACATTCTTACATCTGGTGGACTGAGCAACTTCGTTGAAGATAATAGTATGTAATGTAGCAACCATTGTTAATTTCTATCATTTTGCTTTGAGGTCATGTATCATTTTTGTTGCTTTTGCATTGTTTTGTTTTTGTCTTCACTGTTGTTGTTTTGTTAGGTCTTTTTTTTTCTTGCTTTAAAATTTAAAAAAATCTAAAAAAAAAATCAAAAATAATACTTCAAATACTAAGATTAAAAAAAAGTCCCAGGCTGGACTTGAACTCACAATCCTCCTACCTTAGCCTCCCAGAGTTCTAGCTAGGACTATAGGTGTGCACCACCACACTTAGCAGCAGTTCTTCTATTTATTCTGTTAACATCCATAAGTCCCAGGATGGCAGTCACCAGGAATGCAAATATCAATGAGACACAATCCCCTGTGGGCTGGTGGCTTTTTGCAATCCATGGGCATGAAATTCAACACATTGTCATATAGAACCATTCACTTCCTGAGTAGCCAGACAACCCATGGGGAAGGGAGCAGGCTTGGGGTCTCAAGTTGACATAGGCTGAGCAAGGAGAGCGAGCCCAGGACAAGGGCCATGCAGACCCTACTGGGCCTGAATTGCCTGGCACCTCAGCAGCCAGTGTCCCCCACAACAAGCCTTGAGAGGACCTGGTCGTTCTTGCACCTGAGTTTTTATTGTAAGTCAACTCCTGACACTCTCACGAGGGACACACCCACACCTGGCCGAGTCCTGGGGTGTCTCTGCTGCACATCCCCTCCCCCGCTGCTGCTGGCCTCAGAAGTAAATGTGAATGATGTCGTCCACAGTCACTTGTAATAACCTCTTCCTCACCCTTCTTCCTGAAGAGCTACACTGTAATGATGTCATGTATTTAAGCCTGATAAACATAATTACTATCAACATTTAATTGATTCTTGATTACAATCAATTATATTTCTGAAACAATCAAGCATCCTACAATTAAAAATAATTGATTCATTAGCACACCCCCTTACTTGACAATTACCCAAATGCATTATTTATGTAATTAGACGCATTTACAGTTCATTATTCCACATTTTATGCTATTGTTACAAAGCTACAAAACTCTCTGGCTTACTTTTCATCTTTCTCTTAGCTAATACTGAGTAGAACACCAAGTTTATTCAAATGGATCCTGTTAGAAATCGGGGGGTACCTCATGCAGTACAATCAAGTTATAAATCAAAAGCCTGAATACTGTGTCGATTCAAAAACAATAATTAACCAATTTATCACACACAAACACACACATACATACAAATACACATTTTCAGAGGAAGATGTGACAGGCCATAGTAATTCAGCACCAGTAATGTATATTGCTACTTAAGCAGAATAATTACTTGGTTAAAGAAAAGCTCCCTATCATGTGGAATAGGGAAGGGACGTGAAGAGTAAGAAACAACATTGGCCATGAGATACAGCGGATTCCTTCCCCAGGGAAGAGCCATTCATTCTGTCTCCTGACTACTCCAGCGCTTGCATAAACCTAAGAGCCAGGCAGTTCCTTGTTCTCCAAAGGCCTCTTTCCCTCTGAGGCTCCCAGCGGCTCTGCTCTCCAGGTCTTCCTTTCAGCAGAGTGGAATGCACACTTCCGGTGTGCATGCTGGATGCCACCACATGACAGTAACTCACTGAGGCACAGGAAGCTATACCAGAGCTCGGAGGAGCACCTGCGGAAAAGACACAAAGCAAGTCCTGCCTGAGGGACCAGCAGGGCCCAGGGAGGCAGAGGCTCCTGCTGGCTCCCTCAACAGCTGGACTGACATCTGGGCAGTGCATCAGGGAATGTCTATACTCTTCTGAGCGCATGCTCCTTCCCACCACAGAGTCGCCATGCAGCAGCGTCACCCCCAATGAAGTTTGTGATGAGCACGACGTGGATCCCAACCAGTGCCCCCGAAAACCAGGTGGGAGGGGCCTGTGGGCTCCAGACACAGCAAAGCCAGCCTTTCATTCACCATAAGGCCCCTTGAGGGGCAAACATCAAATGTATAGCAGAAACCTGTGAAAGCTGCCTAAATTAACCTGGGTTTTTACTTCTGAGTAGAACAACTTAGTCAAGCTATTTGAAGATATGTCCATAGATGCACAACTCAACAGCCAAATCTTGGAAGCAGCCTATGTGTCCATCAACAAATGAATGGATAAGGAAAAGGTGACGTTTACACACATGGAGTACTACTCTGCCATAAAGAAGGATAACCTTGAGTCATTTTTAGGGAAATGGATGCACCGTGAGACTGTAAGTGAAATAAATCAGACTCATGAGCTTAAACATCACATGGTTTCTCTTAGATGAGAAACCCAAACTATAAATAAATTAAAGAACAAAATAAAAGGTAATAAAGAACAGAGAGATACATCTTTTGCAAATGGGAAGAGGCCCAAGGGTGGAAGGAACAGGGAGGAAGAGGAAGGAAGTTTTAAAGAACATAATTAAGGTATACTGTGTACATGTACCAACTGCCCACAAGAAATGTAATCATGTACTGCAAACATCTACTTTTAGGAAATATTTAAAAATTAAAATTGAATTTAAATTTTAAAAAGACAAAAACCAAGATAAGCAAGATAAGCAAACTCTCCTTTAGGGAAAATATGATACAAAGACCCTAAGATGATTTCTTTAAAAACATTCATATAATAAGAGAAATTCCACACAATATTTCAGTCATTTAACACAATCAGGACACTGTAAAAGATGAGCAATAAGACATCATGAAAATTTAAATACCAAAGTAAAAATGCTAGAGAAAGTCTGAAAAATAAAACCACTTATGTATCTGAAGGCTGAATTAATTTTCTAAAAGATAAAGCTGAGAAAAAAATTCAGAACATAAAGCAAGGTATTGAAGCTATGAGGACAGAATCAAGACAACAAAGATCAGCCAATGTTTTCTGCAAGAAGTTATGTAAAAAGACAAGAGGTGATTGAAATACTTTAAATAATAGAGTAAGAATGCCAAGGGTTAAAGAAAAGAGTGAAATGTTAGGGCAACTACACAATGCGCTGAAAAGGATAAAAAAAAAAAAGTATCCATACTCATGTATATTTTGAGATGAGATTTCAAGAATAAAATTTCTATACAGTCATAGCTGAAATACTGCATACCTCAAAAGTGGGTGAAAATGATCAATAGAGACCTTTGAGATAAATTGAACTTAAAGTCGTGTACACCACACATGTATGGTGTATCTGTTACCAGTTGGACACGTGTGTGATATGTTTGTGTAACAGTGTGAAGACCCTCTTCAAAGGTACATGAGAAAACAAACCCTCGGGGCAACCAGGTGCTGAGTGGCAGGAGGTAAAGATTAAAGGAGAATGTTATTTTTAAACATATTTTTTAGTCTTAATTTTTAAACTATTTGAAAGTTATTTTCTATTGAAATCATGTTAAAAATTAAAATTGCAGCAAAAAAGAAGTATCTCTCCTTCACATGGCAGGTTGCCTGGGAGATGTGCTCAGTGGCACTGTCCCTGTCACACTGGGACCCATGCTGCTCTCTGCAGGGCTGGCAGCTGCAGTGATGGGGGGAAGCACAGAAGCAAGGAACTCACACTGGCTCCCAAAGGGCCCCCAGAAGCAGCCTGTGTCACTTCTGTGCACATCTTCCTTCCCAGTTCACACAGTCAAGCCTGGCTTGGGGCTAGGGATATATAATCTCCCATGGAGAATACTGGAAATTGATGAATTATAGTACTTCATCCCAAATGATAAAGGAACTAGCCCAGATGCCTGCAAATGTCATGGCCATACTGGAAAAAGAGAAAAAATTAGTACCTAGGACTCCTATCAAAAACACATGCATCAGGCAGCATCTGTTTCAAACTCAATGAAATTCAAGAAAACATATATCACCTTCCTTAAGAATTAGTAGTGAAATAATGTGGGCATGTTCAAAATTCATATTTAGCAAGTGAAATACTTTAATGTAAAAAAAAAAGTGAGAGAGGAATAAAGATATTCCTTGGCAAACAAAACAGAGAGAATTCATTGTTACCAGGCTTGCTCCCTGGGGATGGAGCAGAAGACGTCTTTGGGCCAATGTGAAGGCCACCAGACATAAATGAAACCCAAATGAAGAAATAGAGAACAACAGTAAGGGTAACAACTTTGGTGAAAAATAAAAGAAACATAGGTATATTTTTGTTTTTAACTCTTCTCCAATCTGAAATAAAGGTTTTTGCATTAAAAATTTCTAAAACTGGGCTGATGGGCTTATATTCATTAGGATGTGATTTGCATGAAACAATAGCAAAAGCACATAAGAAGAGAAAACGAAGTGATGTGGCAACACATTTATATACATTGCTAAAATTAAGTTGGTATTAATATGGACTAGATTGTTATGTTATTAGTTTTAATCACCATAACAACCAACAATGTGATAACTTGGAAAGGCATAGTAACAAAAAACAAAGGCATTAAAATGGAATGCTATAAAATATATCTATGTGACACAAAAGAAGACAGCAATGAAAAAATAAAAAATGATGTAGGAAACAAGTAGAAAAGTGGCAGACATAAATACTTGCTTATGAGTAATTATATTAAATGTAAGTGGATTAAATAAACCAATCAAAAAGTAGAGATTGACAGAATGGATGAAACTGCATGGTCCAAATCTTCCTGTCTACAAAAGACACTTCCAATTTAAAGATACAAGTAGGCTGAAAGTAGTAAACAGGTGGAAAAGATGACAATACAAATACCAAGCCTAAGAGATCCAGAGCCACTAGGACTATAAGAACTGTCACTGCAGACAAAATGGACAATTTATAATGAGAAAAGTACCAGTCCACTTTTGTATGGGGTAATGATTTCTCAGATATCATATCAAAAGTGTAAGTGACAAAGTAAAAATAGATAAATTAGGCTTCATTAAAAATGTGTGTGCCTCAAAGAATATGATCAAGCAAGTGAACAGGCAACTCATAGAATGGGGGAAATATTTGCAAATCACATATCTGATAAACACCTAGTGTCCAAAATATATATAGACCTCTTAAGTGGCTCAACAATGTAAAAACGAACAACTAAAATATAAGCAAAGCAACTTAATGCACATTTTTCCTAAAAAGATATAGGAATACAGATAGGTACATGATAAGATACTTAAAGCCACCAGTCATTTTTAAAATACAAATCAAAACCATGATGGCCAGAGCTCTACTTGGCCCCCAGGGTGCACCAGGTGCTCTGCCCTGCCCCCAGAGCTCCACTTGGCCCCCGGGGCATGCCAGGAACTCCACTCCGCCCCCAGGGCGTGCCAGGCACTTCCTTTGGCCCCTAGGGTGTGCCAGGCACTCCATCCCACCCCCAGAGCTCCACTCGGCCCCTGGGGTGTGCCAGGTGGTCCGCCCAGCCCCCAGGGCATCCCAGACACTTTGCCTGGCCCCCAGGAAGGCCCTGAAGACTCGCCTGAGCCTATAGAAGCAAACGCGCTGACAGAGTCTGGTGGTTCGCTGTGTAACCCCGCCTACCTGATTGGACACTCAATGGCTGTGAGGGCCTGCCCAAAGGTGCTTCTCCACCTCCTGTCATAGCAATTTGTGTACACCCACGTAATATACAGCATATTTAGAAGCAACCAAGTCTCTGCCCAAAGTAAGAGCATGAGGAAGTAACAAAACCAAAAGTGCAGTTATTACCAGTGGGAGACCACTGACAGGGGTGGTAGAACAATGGAGGTGAAGTGGAGAAAATTGATTAATTGAACGAGCCATCATCTGTATAACTGAGAATAAAGACGAAGATAATATTGTGTAAAGCAACATCCCGTGGTAACCCCCCGCTATTTTCTCTGTAATTTGGTATTTCCTTTATTGTTTTGTGTTAACAAATGCAAAGACAACACTATGTAATACAGCATCCAGTGATGGTTCCCTATTGTCTCCTCTGTAATTCAGTATTTCCTTTATTGATTTTGTTATAACAAATACAAAGATAGCGTTATGTTATACAGCATCCAGTGCCAATTCCCTACTATCTTCTCTATAACTTGGTATTTTCTGTATTGTTTCTGTGTTATTATAGGTTCTTTTGTCCTAAAAATAATTTTTTTTAAATTTAAAAATAAATAAATAAATAGATAAATAAATAATAAAACCATGATGGCATATTATTTCATACCCAGTAGGATGGCTGAAAATAAAAAGAAAGATAATTACAAGTGTCAATTAGGATGTAGAGAAATTTATATAAAATTTTGCATCCACCTAAAAAACATTTTATCAAGTAGCTCCTCAAAATGTTAGAGCTACTTTATAGCTACTGATTCCACTGTTAGGTATATACACAAGTACACTATAAATATATGTTTACACAGTGTACACAATGTATAGAAATTTCATAGTCCCACTGTATAGAGTCCACTAAGACAAGTATACATCAAGAAAAGAAAAACTTGAGGGATCCGGGGAAGATGGCGACCAGGTGAGCAGCAAGGGAGCGAACCTCCTTAATAAACACCACCAGCTCGAGACAGACTTGGCGAGCGTGAATGTCGGGACCTCGGCTGGGAAGTTTAAACTGGGCGTATTTCTCTGAGATGCTGGGGGAGATGTGGTAGGGCGGACCAGGCTGCCGGGGCGAGACGTGGGAAAGCCCCAGACGCTGGGAGCCAGGGACGATCCCCGCGGGGAAGAAGCTTGGCTCGGTCCAAGCGCAGTGCGAGCGCGGCCGCCACGGTCCCTCCCGCCTCCCGAGCCGGTGCAGCCCCCCGGCGACTCCCGACAGAGATCAGCTTGCTAGCGGCGGAGACGCCCGGCAATCCCACGTTTCGCGCATGTCGGGCGAGCCGCGCGGAGGGCCCCAAATGCCGCCGGGAGCGGAGAGAAAGATTTCCTGGGTCCTAGCGCCCTGAGAGCACGGACGGCTCGATCCCTCCCGCCCCCCGACCCGGCGCAGCTCTCCCGCGACTCCCGACAGAGAGCGGCTCTCTGGCGGTGGCAACGCCCAGCGGTCTCACGTTTCGTGCGCATCGGGCGGGCCGCGCAGAAAGCCCCAAAGGATAGACTGGCACCTTGGAACCTTCATGCCTGCAGGGACTCCAATAACTGGTGAGATATCGGCGCTCGCGACCAGATCACCGAGTGGGGGAGGAGATCCATCCCTATACCTGCAGGGAACCC
>PVLD010018034.1:0-40105 GCA_004027595.1 Dinomys branickii | reverse complement strand
GGACTTTCCCACGTCTCGCCCCGGCAGCCTGGTCCGCCCTACCACATCTCCCCCGGCATCTCAGAGAAATACGCCCAGTTTAAACTTCCCAGCCGAGGTTCCGGCATTCACGCTCACCAAGTCTGTCTCGAGCTGGTGGTGTTTATTAAGGAGGTTCGCTCCCTTGCTGCTCACCCGGTCGCCATATTCCCCGGATCTCCAAACTATTTGAGAGGATATAGTTTAAACAAGAATACTCATGTGAGAAATCTGTTGTGTGTAGTGATAAAGTGCAGTGAGGTATACAGAGGAGTCAGTGGTGTCATTCAAGGCCTCTCTCTAACTATGCAGAGGAACATGGATTTTAGCTTCTAATCCAGCAAGAAGATAGTATTTATTTGTCAGGCATTCTTTCATACCGTTCAAAATATATTGAAATATTTGACATAATTGAAAATATGTGCCATTTCAGTTGCCTTAGTGCCTGAACATTATTGGTTGGCTTGAATGAGAGTGGGATCTGTGGAATTGTAGCACAGGAAACAGATTGTACTAAGTGGAAGAAGGGATACAGGGGAGAGAAAGTGAAATAATATATTCACTGTAGGTTGGGACTTTGAGGGAGAAGAAAGGAAGAAGAGTAAGCAGGGTGAAGGGGTAGTTCCAGCACCCATCCTCCAGAGGTCCTAGCTCTTTCCTGATACTTTTCTTTTCCAGGGTCACTCCATAGCACATCTACTGTGGATGACCACAGAAGGCCCTTGGTTGCTCAGATGGTTTTCATATCTCTGTGTTTTCCAGTACCTCCCTCATCCCCATGCTTGTTTATTATCTCAGCCTGATCCAAGAACCCCTTTTATCATTCCTCTTTCCTCGCAGTGCACCATGCCGTCCAACTGTCCACATCCTGGAAAACAGGCCACTGTCCAGAGTCCAGGTCAAGCCACTTCAATCACAGAACTGTTTTCTTCCTGTTTGGCTCTGGGTACAGCACTTCAGATTTCTACCAGTGACTGGAAGTTACACACCACATCTGTCCTTTCCCACTATCTTTGTATATGTAGTTCTCGAGTTTGTCTCTGCCTTCTTTAGTTTGCCCCATTATTTTCATCACTACTTGAGTACTCAAATTCAGTGCTCTCCAGCAAACACTTGCTTACCGGGCTAGGATGGACATTCCTATTCTTTTTGGTGCTTTGTTTTGTTTTGACAGGGTCCCTATGTAGTTCAGACTGGCCTTGAATTCACTGTTTAGCCTAGGCTGGCCTCAAATGCATACTTCTGCCTCAGTCTCCTGAGTACTGGGATATCTGGTATACACCACCACACCCAGTGAGATTTCTATTCTTAAACACAACAGGTGGATATGTATATTAAGGGAAACTTCAGTGAAGCAATTTTGAACATGTCCCTAAATCCTTATAATTCTCTATCATAGACACTTCGGTCTTAGTTCCACTTTCGAGGAGGTCCTGAGTAGATAGATGCACTGAAAATTCTAAGCAAGGATATTTATTACTGTATTGTTCATACCAGAAACAATTAGAAATGAGCAAGTTGTCCACAGTGGAAAGGAGTACAAATATAAAATTTAAAAACAAAAGCCACATACCAAAATCTTAAAGGTTGTTATGTTTGGATATCTCTGGGGTTCTCTCTCTTTATATGTAGAGTACCAGTGATTTTCTTTTTTTTACCTATTCTACTTTTTATAATGTTCCTATAATATAGTCACACAGAAATTATCAAAACAGATTTCCATCCCTCTAGGCCAAGCATCGTACAATTCTCCCTAATGGTATATACACTCAAGCATCACCTAGACACTGTCCAGAAACTTCCCTGAGCTTATCCAGTTCCCTCCCTAGTGTACAATATGGACTTTCCTTCTTAACTAATGACAATACATTTCAACCTTCTACCTAAGTAAAAACTATAACTTTTGTTACATTTGTTACACAAATTGATGCTTTATTAAGTGGCACCCATGGCTTTAAAAACTAAGGTGAATTAACCCACTCAACAAAATACAAAATGTTATTGTAACATTTTTTGTTTTAAATGTAACTTTTATTGATGTTAATCTGATGTTATGTGGTAAATGTTTCTAAAACCGGCCGGTGGGGTCTTTTTTGTACTTTGAAGATAGTAACACACTAAATAACTGGATTTTTGGGGGGGAGGCAGTATTTTAAAGATGAAAGAATATAAACTCTAATAACACAAAAACAATAAAAAAATACATGATTATAGAGAAGATAGTTGGGGATTGACAATGAATGCTGTATTGCATATTATCTTCACATTTATTCAGTTATCTCAACAATAAATACACAATTGTAGAAAAGATAGCAGGGGATTAACAACGGATGCTGTATGACGTAGTTATCTATGCATTTGTTACTCAGTTATAAACCAGAATAATGCAAAAACAGTAAAGGAAATACACAATTATGGAGAAGATATTGGGGAATTAATAATGAGTGCTCTATTACAAAATGATATCTTCACTTTTGTTATTCGGTTATGTAAATAATGGCACATTCAATTAATCAAACATTACATAATGTTATCTTCGCATTTGTTGCTCCATTATACAAGTGATAGCACATTCGATTAATCAGTTTTCTTCACACACATCTCCGTTTTCCCACCCAATCAGTCATCTTCCCTCTGATAATAACTGTACTTTTTGGTTTATTTGCCTCCTCGGGCTCTCACATTGGGAAGACACATGGCTGCTTCAACTTATGCTGTAACAAACATGGGTGCACACAAATTGCTATGGCAGGAGGTGGTAAAGCACCCATCCTCAAAGACTGTACATAGGCAGGGAACCAGGTGCAGTATGGTCAGTACCCCACTGACAAGCCCTCAAGGCCATTGGGGGCCCAGTCGAGTCTGCAGGGGTGACTGCCAGGCTGTACCCCATCGAGGTGCTCCCCAGGTCCCAGTCAAGTCCTCAGGGTTGCCCCTGTGGACCACCACCAGGCTCCACCCCAATGAGACACTCTCAGGGACCTAGTTGAGTACTCTGGGTCGTCCCTGTGGACTGCACGGCTTTGCCCCATCGCTGTGCTCCTGGGGGCCTGGTCCAGGTCCTCTGGGTTTTCGTGTAGCCTGAAGGGAGACCCCTTCCCCCCTCAGGCTGCTGAGCTCCCTGTCAAGACCCCGGGGTCCCCTCATAGGTCACCACCGTCTCCCCGCAGGCTGCCTATGACTCTTTGGATGCTGTCCCCACCCAGCTAGAGTACCAGGTCTGCACCCTAGTTCCAGGTCTTCGCCTCCTCCCACCTCTTGATCTCTAGTGCTGCCACTCTGTGCCCCTTACAGCTGGGCATTGGGCATACTTACAGTGCTGGGCACAAGTGGTGTGAGGTCTCTTCCACCTGTGCTCACTGAGGTAGTCCAGGGTGTGTACTAAGTTTAGTTATTAGTTCTAGGAGACAATTGGAGTTTTTCGGGTCTTCTGTGCAGAGTTTGTTGTCAGCTCTCAGACTCCAGGACTGCTGCTTTTTGTATAATTTGTGGCTATGGGTTCGGTTCATACAAGATTCATATATGCAAGCAGTATGATGTCCCTCTTGGTGTGGATATTAGTAGTTTACAGTGAGTACTGAACCCTGTGGACTCATTCCTTTGCTATTGGGAACACATGTTGGGCAGGAGGGGTGCCAAGACTCAAGGTGCTCACAGAGGGAGTTCAGGGTGGGAGCTGAAGCCCCATAACTCACCTCATGCTTCCTGCTTGGTGTTGGAGTGAGAAGGGCATGGGACCATGCAATCCACCTCCATCTGCAGCTCTTACTGTTGTGCTGCAGTTCCCATTTGTTCTTTGGCTGGATCCCTGTGGCCCTGGGGTCACTGCCACTCTCTGCTGCCCCCTACTGGTAGTTGCTCACACAGTGGGGAGGTAAGAGGCCACAGCCTAGGGGCAGGCATAGGGCTGGGTGTGGTGGGCTGTGTAGGGTTGCTTTAACTCTTGCCTCAGGGCGCTGATTAGAAAGGTTGCTGCAGAGTGAGCATTCTGCTTTAGTGGCTGTTGTAACTTTTAATTGTCACACTGGGTTCAACAACGGCTCCTGACCACTGCTGACTCTTTTTCGGGCTGCACTTTCTCCGCTCTGGTTTTGGACCAGCTCTCGGAACTCTGCTCTCCCCTGGCCAAGTCAGGAGGCTTCCATGAGAATGGGTTTCCAAAGCTGAAGCTGTGAGTGCAGGAATGAGAGAGCAGGCCGAGAGTGTGTATGGAGTGGTGACTTCCTCTTTCCCCTCCTCCTCTTCCTCTAACTGTGCTATGGCAGCCATCCGAGCTTTTCCTCCAGGAGAGATCTTGTTTGCCCGTTTTGAGCACTTCAATTCTCATTTCAATTCCTTACTGGGACCAGGGGACCCACTTCTCTCCTTCTTGTCTTTCTCATGTTGCTATATTCCAGTGTCTGGGTGGCAATCCTCCAGGAGGATCTTTCTCTGCTGCTTACCCGGTTGCCATCTTCCCAGAAGTCCAATAACTGGGTTTTTAAGCTAAAGGCTCTTTTATGATTTTCAAGTTTGAATACTTGTTAGGCAGTTTTAGGGAAAGTCTGAGTTACATATTTCCAGGTGTAGAGAAATTCTGAGTTATATATTTCCAGGTGTAGAGAATTTCTAGAAATTCTCATTTCTGTTTCTGAAATGAGAATTTGGATTCTGAGTGGCCCAAGTGAAAGTGTTCTCACTTTGTGAATAAATTTGGGTTACTTGGCTCCCAGAAACTTGGTGGTTCTCACATTTTAACTAGCTTGCATGCACATCTTTGTTTTTGTTGACAAGTATAAGGACTTGAGAATAGAAAGACCACTTAGTGCTTTCTGTACAGTGATGTACATAGAACTGTCCATGACTGAAGGAATGTAACAGACTGAAATCATATTGAATGCCAGCCATGCTAGCCAAGGTTCACACCTTACATATGGATTGTGGTGGATTGACAACTGGTGGTCAATTTGTAACACCCAGCTGAACTGAATCAGCATGGTGCTGGGGGAGGGGGCAGCTGGAGATTGTTGCCAACAGCGTGTAAGAGGCAAAACTAGAGAGGGAGAAGTTTAGGAAGCTGTTGGGAGCTGTTGGTTCTCCTGAGTGCTGCTGATTTTCCTAGAGGAGCTTGTCACACTTGGCTTTCCTGATATGAACTTGGCTGTTGTCATCATTGGAGGAGCTCAGGACCTTGTCGCTGAGAGGGGCTATGATTCAATTTGGGGGAGCTCTGGGCCTTAGTTTGAGCATTGCTTCCTGGCGCTGGAGGGAAAGATGGTGCACTGTTCAATTTCCTGGAGAAGCTTGTTGTTCTGGCTTTCCTGATATGAACTCCACTGTTATCATCCTCAGAGGAGCTTGGGACCTCGCTCTTCCAGAGGATGACTATGGTACTTTTGGGGGAATCTCTGGTTGAGTGTTGCTTCCTGGCCCCAGTGCTGATCGCTCAGCCTGATGGTACAGATCCTTCATCTCACTGTCACAGACCTTCTAGTTTTCACCACTGACCTTGGGACCATCTTAGCAGAGATCCTTGAAACAGGCTTTCATGAGACATAGCCGTGGGCTCCTGTTGGGACTTGTCGGGAGCATTGTTATGGGCTCTACCTCTTCAGCTGGACTCATACAGGACCTCAAGTGGATTCTTTGGGTCTTTAGTGTGTGGACAGATTTCCTACACTCTTTTGAACTTGACTCTTTGGGTGACTACTATAAAATAATCCTATAAATTATGTGTCTTGTATTGTTTCCCTTGCAAACCCTGACTACAACATGGATTATGTCAAGGAAAATTAAGGACTGTATAGTGTTGGGATTGGCTGTGGGGTTT
Organism: Dinomys branickii; assembly: GCA_004027595.1. Lineage (NCBI taxonomy): Eukaryota > Metazoa > Chordata > Mammalia > Rodentia > Dinomyidae > Dinomys > Dinomys branickii. The sequence goes on along the minus strand of PVLD010018034.1, from coordinate 34,278 downwards.
TTGGGCACCCTCTGAATTTTTACCTCCCCTTTAGTTAAGAAGAACTAAGCAATTAACATAAAAAAAAGTTTGGGATACCAGGTGTGCTCATTTCTAATATGTGTATCTTTGTTAATAGAGCAAATTTAATTGCCTGTGGTGAAAGGGACTAAAGTTATTTTCAGTCGTCTGTTCATAAATAATGGCCACAGTCTTCAGGAAAACAAGACTGCTCTTGGGTAGAAATAGATGCCCTTTGGGAAGTGTGTTAACTTATTCATGGTATGACATGTACATATATGTTTCTGGAGCTTGTCTCACACCCTCTACCTTCTTTCCTGTGTCTTTGCCTATTATTTTTCTCAGTACTGGAGTACTCAATTCATTGCTGTCCAGTAAATACTTGTTTACTGGCCCAGATGGACAGGTAGTATGGTACCATATCACTAACTGTACCTCCATAATCTTGTTTTCCCCTAGGATCTAGCTTACTGCACTCCTTTTGCTGGCTTTTTGTCACTCTTTACTCCATTTATAGTACTTGGAGAAATTTCATTTCACTGCTATGGGGCTATATGAGTTTCTTATGGGGATAGTTAATGAAGTTCTGCTTTATTTGAACAAAAGTGAAAACATGAGCTTAAAGGGCTGTGGCCTCTTCAGGGACAGCTGAAATGATAGGTGATCAAAAAGTTGGTCCTAAATAGGCATGGATTCCTATGCCTTTGAGAGGTACAAGTGTTTTCAGGTAGACTGGCTTTTGAAGGTGCTGTCTGTGCTCTAAAATACATTTTAAATGTGGCTTGTGGTAGAAAAGGAGCTATTCTCAGAAACAAAAAATTCTTGGTCTTTCTCTACATTTAATTTGAGAAACTGAAGAGGAAACAGGGAGGTTTATCTTCTATAAATGGGAAGGAGACCGAGATATGGAAGGAGAAATGTGATGGGGGAAGTAAAAAGAGTTAATATGTGTTTACACACATGTGCCAACTACCCATAATGAATGTAGTCATTATATACTACAAATATATACTTTAAAAAGTTTTTTAATTTTTTTAAAAAAGAGTATGCTACTGTGGCTGGGAGTGAAAATACTTCCCTATCATACACAAGGCCCTGGATTTGATAACCTAGCACTGCCAAAATAAAAAAGGAATGTGCTACTGTGCTGTGGAATGAATACCAAGTTTTCAGGAATGATATCACCTGGTATCAACTTGGGGGTTTTTGGTTTTTTTATGGGATTTATTCTTGAAACTGACACATCTTTAATTCCATAGATACGTTTCTAGTTGTGCCATAAACATCTGTCAAACTGAATTATTGTTGTTCTTGGTTTCTGAGGTATGCAACTATCTACACCATGTTTCCAGTGTTCTCTTTAGTGTTGGACCAAGACGTGAAGCCAGAAATGGCAATTCTGTACCCGGAGCTGTACAAGGACCTCACCAAGGTATGGCTGCAGGACAGATTTCTGTGCACACACCCTGCCATGGGGCAAGGAGAAAACATACATTTTGAAGCATTGTTTCAATAAATATTTCCAGTCTTCCCAGATCATTTTATTGCTCCTAAGTAGTTTTAATATTTTCCTTTTGAGTTAAACTTCAAAGGGGTAAATATCCCAGAGGAAAACTTCTTTATTGCAGTCGAATTTCACTTTTGTGAATTTAGCTGACAGGTTTGCAAGTTTTACAAATGGCTAAGAAGCACTCATGCTCATGTCTGTATGAAGTATGCTCACTTAGTATGTCTCTATTTGATTGGCATTGTTGCCCCACCAGAAGACCAGCTTCCTTTACAGCTGCTATCAAATGTAGCATTCCAAAAACTAGAAATCCATGGAGACATTAACTAGGCATTTTCTGTGCATTCCCAATCTTCACTCTAGTTGTTGTTTAGAATTATGTTTGAAAAGTAATTATCTTTTGTCTATCCTTTGGGCTTTGTAGCCTATTGACTGATGCTGTAGAGAACAAGTCCACCCAGAAAACTCTTACTAACCTGCCACTATGGAAATGAACCACTCACTTGGCTTGGAACAGTGCTCTGTTAAGAGTAAAATATTCCTAAAGGAGGTTTTGAGTTTGTGTGTCCATATGAAAGCATATTTTACAGCATAGAAAATATAAGCACAAATGGGAAGTAGAGAGAAAGAGAAGTCTTTCTCAAGTAGGAAGGGGACCAAGAGATGGACATACGAGGTGGGAAAAGATGAAAAAAGAAATTAAGATGTATTGCACACATATATCAACTCTACACAAGAAATGTAAATGTTATGTACTGCAAGCATGTACCAAAATCTCAGCTTTCCAAGTACAAATAATGGAAACTAGAGTTTTCTACATAGCTGGCTTTTCTCCCCAGTCAACTCTAAGAACACATTCTACTAATGCTCAAGTTAAATTTCGGTTTATAGTTGATAACTGGATATTATTAATGCAGATTTTTAAGGCTGCATCATTGTGATACAGTAAAAAAAGAATTAGATTAGGTATCTTCAAGAGACTAGATGCTAGTCCAGCTGACCAGTAACAGAATAATCTGGTCCAGCAGACCACTAGTAGACTAGACTCTAACCCAAGTACAGTAACCACTAACAGACTCTATTGCAGCTAACTATTAATAGATCAGACTCTTAACCCAGTTACCAGTAACAGAATAGACTACTCCAGTGAATCATTAGCTAAGACCAGACTCTAGCGCAGTTGAAAACTATTAAGTAAGACTAGACTCTAATCTACCCAACTGCTAAACAGCAGACTAATTGAACTACCACTGACAAATCAGGTGACTAGTAACTAGCCAGAGATGTGCTGAGTGAATCATTTTACCTTTTAGATTGCATGGTATTATTATAAGACTTTGATGAAAAACTTTATAAAGTTCCTCCAAAGAACAATACAAAATGCCCATATACTTCTATATGCAGGACAGATAACTCACCAATAATATAGTGTCTCGGTTACTTTTCTCTTGTTACTGAGACAAAATGCCCAATGCCCAAAATTAAGGAAGGAGATGTTCATTTAGCTCACTGTGGAGGTTTCAGTCCATACTGGGCTGGCTCCAAGCCAGGTAGCACATGGCAGAGGGCAGCAGTTGATGGTGGCAGAAGAAAGCAAAAGCAGCAAGAGCAAAAACTGGCAGAGAGCAGGACTCTTTCCCTCCCTTACATTGTATGCTAACTATCTGCCCTAGGGTGGGTGTAGCACCCACGGCCATAATCCCAGCATTGGATAAATCAAAAACTCTAGAACCCTGCTGCATGACTGCATGAGGCTTTGCAGGGACATCTAGACACAAACCATAACATTTAGTAAGGTATCACCATCAAGCTTTCTTATCATGATGATAATATCATTGCGACTCTCAGGAGCGATTATCCCAAATTATATATAACTAGAAAACTGATTTTTTCCTTAATATCCTAAAATTATGAAACCATTTTGATAAACCAGGATAGGATCAGAGATCCAAAACCTGGAAATTATACAAATAATTATAGTTTTAGTAGCTTATGCATTCCTCATTTTCAGAGATTCTACACATTTGCTTAACACTACCTCATAAATGGAAGGCAGAAACAAACTTTTCATTTACGATTGTACCTACCCTTACACCCGGACAATTGGTATCCAAGCAGAGTTGCAGTTACTATAGGTCTTACCACCCCCTGGCATTGCTGCTGGGTCTCTGGGGTCAGAGGAAGTCTTCTTGGCAGCACTGTGATAATGGCAAGCACGGTCTTCACCAGCTGTTATTGGAAAGGACTAGAACACATGAAGACTTAAGACTGTACCCACCACCATGTCTTTATGGATATCTGAATTAGTAACAAAAAATGCCTACAGGGGTACAAGTGTCTGGCAAAGTAACTTATTATCTCTAGCTATACCCATGGAGTCAGTACTGTCATAAGCTGGCCTCATTTAAATGTGAGGGGATATTGTGTACAGTTCTGACTAAATTGCACTCACCGAGGGTCTAAGTTTCCATTTTTGTTAAGGTGATCAACAACTCTCTTTAAAGTAAAACACCTTTTCCACATGTTTTTTAATAAGAACTCAGGCATTCATTTCTCTTCATTCCTTTTCTTTGTGGCCCAAGAGTCTATAGTATTTATCTTTGTAGTATGTAATTCTTTAAAAATGTAGTACACCTCAAATCCTTTAAAATCAAGTAGCATGAAAGTGCTCCACTCTGAGTTATTTTTCTTATTAAAGCTAAAGAAGTATTTTGAAGCTTTTTCTTCCTTCTGAACCCCTTGCCAAGCGTCTGCATGGCCATTCTGTCTTGCATGTTCTTCTCTACACTCATCATGGCTAGAGGGTGGCCATGCTAACCTAGGCTTCCAGTTAACATCTGGCACCCTCCACCTGTCTGCAGGAGGTGTCACATCAGAGCTACAAGGACACAAGACATGGTCCCTGCTCTTAGTAAGCCTACATTTTATCAAAAAAAGAAAACACTGAAGTTCTTGGTAAATTAAGCAATAATTGGGCAATGACATAAGACAACAGCATGAAGTCAGTCATTGATTGTAGGTAATTCACCATTGATAATTTATTCAGAAAGTTCTGCTCATCTGAGGTAAATGTATAACATACCTTCGGAGGTCGTCAAGGCAAACAGAGGATATATCGTGTTGCATCTCCAAGGAGAACAATTATACTTTGCAATAAAATATCCTGAGTTTTTAATGTGTATCTAATAGTCATTTGTTTTAGTCTAAGAGTATAAGTAATGCAAGCATTACTGTTCTAATGAAATTAATCATCCTAAATGTAAACATGCTTTTGTTGTTCTGTCTCTTCAGCCTAAATCATACCTGTTTATTAGTGTCTATTCCCAGATATGGTCTAGGCCATGGAGACAGATATACCTGATATCTATCTGATCAATAAATAAAATATTTGATGAATGAATGGAGTGAATGAATCAACTGAACAGAGAAGTAACATTTCCTTCTTTTTGTAGACCATCTAGTTTGTATTCCTTAGCAAATAAATGATGTAGTTTTGATAATAATATTTTAATGTTCTTCTATTGAAGCCCAGATTCTGCTTTGAATTATTAAACTCTACTCAGGATGAGTTCTGTCACTTTAATTTTCTGGCTGTTCCTGAAAATCAGAGAACTGATATTCTTGTGTCTTTCTTGACTCTGCAAAGCTACAGAGTCTGAGGTCCAGGGAGCAGAACCAGTGCGGTAGCTTGTGGTCAGCTGAGCCAGCTGATGTTCCTGAGATATCTCTGACTGAGGCTGAGTTTAGTTAGCAATTTATAGTTGTGTATCATTAGCTACCTGCAGAGACTGGTTTATACTTGTACCAAATGCAAATATATCACATAGGTAACAGCATGCAGTTCCTCTCAGGAATCCAGAGATTGTTAGATATCAGACTATTAGGACTACTCCACTGCTTCTCATTTCTGTAGCATATTCTCAAAATGATCTCATTTTTGAAATGTTTATTTGTACCCTTATATAATTTTTAAAACAATGGTGCATAAGTCAAGAAATGGAAATTAAACACATAGAGATTAGGAGTAAATAAAAAACTTTCTGTTGGCAGATAACTTCTGTGTACCATAATTATCTATGTAGGAAATCCTAAAGAAGGGATGTACTTAAAGAGAAAATGAGAACATCCAGTTGGATATTACCTTTTTTTCTTAAATATCTGTGAATAAGTATAATTACCTGAATGTTCTGCTATGCTATGTAGTTACAATCCAACATTTGAATATTGAAATATGTACTTTTTTTTAAAAAAAGAAGGGCTCCACTAAGAATGAACAGATAGGTCCAAAACATGTAAATACTTTTAATAGTAACACCTAAATAGCTGAAGCACTAGTATACCTCTGACAGAATATGTAGGACCTGTGTGCTGGAACTGTGAAACATCACAGATTTTAAAAGATGTGAAGGAATATTCACTGATTGGGAAACTGTATGTTGTTGAATACTAGGAAGCTAATTTTAAAAGTTAGATTGATAAATTTGTTCTTTTTTACATTGTTTTGCCAAATCCATTTCCCTTGCCTTTCGATCTAACTTTTAAAATTAGCTTACTACTATTCAACAACACAGTTTCCCAGTCTACCCAACTTCAAGACATTATTATACAACAGCAGTTGAGGCAATATAGAACTTACAAAGAATAGACATGGATCACTGGACATAGATCATTGGACAGGAGAGACCCTGAAATAGACCCACACACATTACTGGTCTTGACAAATGTGGAATGAAGTTATTGTAGGAAGGATGGTATCAATAGATGACGTCAAGACAGACAGGTGCTCACCCCTGTGCAGCAGCAGAGCACCAGCATATACCTCATTTCTCTCACGCAGGGTACTCAAAATGGCTCACTGTCCTACATGTAAATTACAAACTTTCTGGAAAAAAATGCAAGAGAAGACATACATGACAATGAGTGGGTTGGACAAAAAGGGTTTTGTTTGTTTTGCAATACTGGTGATTGAACCCAGGACCTTCACATTGAGCTATATCCTCAGCCCTTCTATTTTTTTGTTTTTATTTATTTATTTTTGACAAGTCTTGCTTAGTGCTCAGTTGCCCAGCCTAGGCTTGAGCTTGGAATCCTTATGCTTCAGCCTTCCAGAGTGCAGGGATTGGGCAAAGAGTTTTTAGATATGACGTAAGGTCAAAAGCATGATCCATAAAGGAAAAATACGATAAAAGGGAAAAATTATGTTTTAGTTTGTTATTGATACATTTAAGAAAAAGAAAAGACAAGCCACAGACTGAGAAAATATTTGCAAGTTCTGACAAAGGATTTATATCCTCAATATCTAAAGATTCTTAGAATCTTTAAAACTGTCATCACCAGATTCATCCTTAAAATTCAACAAAAAAAACCTCAGTTTTAAAAGTGAACAAAAACTGAATTGACATGACACCAAAGATGATATACGCATGTCAAATAAGCATAAGCTCAGTATCACTTTTCTTTAGGGAATTGCAAATTTAGACAATGGTGACATATAGCACTACACACTGTGAGTGGTCAAAATCCATACCTCTGTCCACATCTAAAGCTGTTGAGGATGTGAACCAATAGGAGGTCTCATTTTGCTAATAGGAATGCAGTAATACAGCCTTTCTAGAAGGCAGTTTGGCTATTTCTTGTAAAGTTAAATGTGTTCATTATGTGACCTATTAATGAAAACTTAGGATCACAATGATCATATACACAGTATTTATGGTAGTTTTGTCATAATTGCCAAAAACTAGAAGCAACTAAATGTTCTTAAACCAGCAAATATTTAAGCACTGCAGTGAGTGTCAGTAGCAGTGAAGATGCAGATATGCAGTGAAATAGTGTTCAAAGAAGCAATAATAAAAACCTATGGATTTGTACAACATGGACTGAATGCGTTTTTCTGTATGGAAGTACCAGACTCCCAAAGTTTGTTTGATTCTTTTTACTTGAGACCCGAGAAATGCAAAAGCATGTAGCAGAGAACAGATCAGTGGTTGCCAAAGGTTTAAGGACGGAGGGGTGACCAATAGGAGCTGCAGTATCTGGCCCTATGGTATATTTGACTATGTGTTAGAGGCCCTAGGACCATGCACCATAGGGAACAGTAAAATGCAGACTGTGATAGATAAATTGTCACCAAAAAAGGTACTGCAGAGAACTGTACACAGGCTGAAGGCTCCCTGTGGTAAATATATTTCTCACACAAGAATCTTTTGTGTCCTTATATGGAACAAACAAGTATAAAAATGTTGGTGCTGAGAACAGGCCTCTCACTGTTGGAGACAGGCACAGATAAGGGCTGGATAAGAGTCAGGGCGCACAGTTGGATTTAGTACACAGAAAGACAGTAACAATTATAGATGTGTATAACTGTGGCTTACTAAACAAGTGCACATATACTAAATATGTGTCAGCTCAAATGACAAGAAGTGCGCAAAAGTGGCCATGAGCACCCCTGGGACCCCAAACTCCAGTTAAAGGATGTGCATTGTTCTCTGCCTAGTAAAACCAGGCTCCCAAAGAAGGGGCTGGACAAGGAATATACAAGCCTGGAGCACCTAGTGGTATCAGAAAATAAGTACCTACTGAAAAGATAGCAGTGATGATGTTCGAATAGCATAGGAATCAACCTGAAGGAATTCCAGCAGCCTAAATTGGATCAAATCAGAAACAGATGATCTTATTAGATTATAAATAAAAATTAAAATAAACAATATTAAGTTTTTACTAATATAAAGAGAGAAGACCCTTCCTTGTTGAAGAATTCCAGTTACTGATATGAAGGAGTGAGGAACAGAGGCACCTTCAAAAATCCCCAGGAACTGTCATCAGCAGATTGTCTGGGTTGGTGCTTAACTTAGCAAGCAAGAGACAGAAGAGAAACAGAATATTTGCATCAGCTGGCAGTATCTTCCCTAAGATGTTTACTAATTGAAAAGAGAAAAAACAGCTGTTTCACAGTACATAATCCCAACAGGACACCACAGCAGCCAAGCACCAATGTTCACATCTCCAGTGGCAAGCAGATGGACACCACACCCTCCCATGCTGGAGGCCTTTGGAAAATAGACATGCCCTCTGTGATGTCCAACTAACTGTTTCATCCTTAAAAGGCCTCATACAAGCCCACGTTAAAGAGCATTCCACAAATCACTGACCTGTGGGTAGAAGTATCCTAGCAAAGAAGAAGAGCTGGCCTGATGACAGGAGCTGGGACATGGGATGGCTACAGCAGCAAGGCAACCTGCTTGGGAATCTGGAACAGAAAAGGGCATTGTGAAAATTGAGGGCATCCAAATAGTGTAGCCAGCATGGTACTGTGTTCATTTCCTAGTGCAGATGGTTGTTGTGTGTCTTTATGTGTAGCAGCCTCCAACAAGGGTGGAGAGGGGCCTGTGGAAACTGTATTTCTGCTCTTTCAATTCTGCTGGTAGTCTAAAATGATCTTTAAAAAGGTTTTAAATGGTCAAGCCCAGGATAGTTTTAGGGGCTAATGAATTGTGTCTTGCATAAAACTGCGGTTTAGAGATACTAAGACAGCATGTCTGCTCCTGACCCTCACTTGAATGCACCCAGGGCAGGTGAGAGTCAGATTTCTTGCTATCTGGTTTCTAGTTCTTATCTAATCTGTTAAGGAATATTCTTATCAAATGTCATAGTGACCAGTTACTTCACAAGATATCTTTATGTAACATCACTGTGTGCATCAACCATATCCCTCTGCTCAGATTTGTTCTTTGGTTTTATTTATTCCTTTTTTTTTTTTTTCGTTTTTAATTGCCTCTGATATTTTCACTCCAGATTTCCCCAAATGATTGTAGTCATGGAAATATGAGTGAAACAATCTTATTTGTTATTCTAGGAAGGATCAGAGAAAGTAAATTGAGGAGTTCGGGTGAAAGAACACAATAATGAGAAAAGTGATTGCAAACACAGGATAGAGAGAATCCTAGTGTTTCTAAGCAGGGATGTTCCTCTGCTGGCCATCTACTGAGTAACAAATGTGCTGAAGGAATTCCAGTAGCCTAAATTGATCAAATCAGAAACAGATGATCTCATTAGATTATAAATAAAAAGTAAAATAAACAATATCAAGTTTTTACTAATATAAAGAGAGAAAACCCTTCTTTGTAAACATATACCCATCAGTCTACATGTCACTGAAATGTATACATGTGCATAGCATGACTTATCTGTTCATGTATAATCATGTGCATATATATCAGTGTGCACATCACTAATATATATTTTACATACAATATGATACAAATTGCTTGTGTATAATCATATACATGTCAATATGCAAGTCAGTGTAATCTGTGCATATATTGCACACAGCCAGACTCTAATCCCCTTGTGTATAATCATGTACACATCAATTTGCATGTCAGTGTAATGTACATGTTACCCACATAATGCTACTTAATGCTATCATACTAGTAATTTTATTCATTTTAAACTTGTGTATCTGATTCATTTCACTTAGCATTATGGTCCTGAGGTGCAACTGTTTATACCTAAAAATGACTCAAATTTATACCACATTTTCTTTATCCATTTATCTGTTGATGGGCACATGGGCTGTTTCCAAGATTTAGCTATGATGAATTGTGCTTTTTCAAAGATGAGTGTGCATATATCACTGTGGTGTGATGCTTTTAACTCTTTAGAGAAGATAACCTAAAAGGGATACAGCTGGGTCAAATAGAACCTCTAGTTTTATTTTTTTTTAGGTAATTTTACTCATTTTAAAGTGGATTAAGTTCTTAAAATTCTTAATTTTATTTTTTACATTTTTGGGTGATATATAATCAAAGTGTACCTTCTGAAGTCTGTAATATCCAGTTGGTAATATAATTTCAATAACATTTGTTGAATATACTATGTTTTTTAGTTTCCATATATTTCATTTCATGGCTTATTTTATCAGTACAGGCTACATACCATTATTATTTCTGCTTCACAAAAGAAGAATCTAAGGCACACAAATTAAGGCACCCAAGAGCACAGCAGGCAGGGTGTGATAGGAAGGGCTGACAGCAGATAGTCTGTGTCCTGAGCTCGTGCTCATGCCCACACCTGCTGCCTGGTGACAGTCCCTGTTGAATCAGTGTTTGGTGCATGAAAGAGTGAGTGAGTGAACCCATCCATCAGAGCACAAGACATTTTCTTCCTTTTGCTGAAAACATGAAAAGTTGTGGGTCCAAGAAGAACATCTTTATATGTAGCCTGAAATCTATAGTAAATCCATAGTAAATTAACTTTTTCCATGAATAATGTATTTGTACCACCCAATATAATGAGATTTTGTCTCTCAAAGCTAAAAAGCATCTACATCAAGGAACAAAAGGTTTATGCATACTTTCCTCAAATTGCTTATTTTATTAATAGTTTTTATACCTGTTCTTTCGAGTTTGCTTTTATTAATGTACAATAGTAAATACAGAAGCATTCGTATAGATGCATATGTACACCTTTTGATAAGCTTGCATAAATACCCTCATTTAACTTTCAAAATACAGATTGATAATTACCTCACATAATAATTGGAATGCATTTTGGAAAATTTGGATACAAAGTAAACCTCTAATGTCTCATATCAAAAAGTTGTTTCTTTTTAAGTGCAAGTAAAATTAGGCATATAATCATAAATGAATTTTATGATCAAAGACGAAACGCCATTAGAGTTCAGTCAAACAAATGCAGTTGGGAAATAGGTGCTAAGGAAACATACGTAAATAAGTCAGTATTTAAATTTAAAAATCCATATTGACTTTTAATAAATTGTGATGTATTTGAATCTTCCTACACTCACGTGGTAAAGACTCAGGTTCACTTGTCCTCACAGATGAACATTTTTAACTGAGAGAATGTTTAAGTAAAAGTAGAACTCTGTCTTTTATAATTGACCTACAGTTGTAGAATTACAATTCATATACCTGCTCTTTGTTAGCTTCTATATAACAGCCAGAGTTTCTGTTCAGCCCACATGTCTGCCATCCAAGCATTTTATCTGTAAAATCCTCAACAGCCTCCAAGTGGATGCATGATTCAGATCTAGACCTGTTCCCATCATGTGTCTCAGCTGTGTCTTCTAGTATTCCCTGGCCTCCATGATGTGCTTCTTTCCTTGGTGGCATTTTCTGCCCACAATCATCACAAGAAGCGCCCCTGTGTGTGTAGGGAAACCCCAAATCAAATGTAGAACTTTGGGCTCTGATCAGTTACACAAGAGTGCCACATACCTGCAGTAGGAGCCTGAGGAAATCTAGGCTTCATGGGTATCTTCATCTGTAAGTAAAAGTGCCTAAGTGAGACATTACACTACCAAAAATAGGGATGCCAGAACAACAAATGATTACAAAGATCTGCACAGAGACAAGGTTTTGATGGTGGTCTAAGTTGGGCCTATCCTAATGCCCTTTGCTAAAGGTCCTATCAAAGTAGGGGCAGTAAATGCATGATCTGCTCCCCTCCTTGGATTGAAATACCTGCAGTATCACAGTTAAACAAAAGCAACCTTTGACCAGAATTTTTTGTCCCTGGCCCATCCCACAAAACCTATGTTCAATTTAAAACAGTGAATTATTACAGAAGAAACCTTGTGGGGAGTACTTATATGCCAGCTTTTCCAGAAAGGATTTAAGGGACTAGTTGAGATAGGCTCTTTGTACCTACTGAAGAGCTGTCACATTTTTTTTTATCTGAAGAAACTAAAAAGCAGATATAAGAATATTTATTCCTAAAATAAAGAGTCTTTATCTCCTAGTTCATTTAAATGTTTGTAGATGTCAACTTCTGGGTTATTAGGAAGCAGGGGAACATATCTCTGTGGCTTAGGAACCATGTAGATCAGATGAGAGGACATACCAGACCCTCATCAACCTCAGGAGCTCAGTAGCGCTTTTGATACCTGCAGAGGCAGCTTCTTCAGGGACAGATATGTGGAGGGGTAGGTTCACCTGAGGTGCCCCCTAAAAGATGAAGTCAGGGCAACATATGTGGTGGGTCTGGGAACCTCGGGCCTTTGATAAGCTCCCCATTCCGTATTCCTTGGAAACATGCAAGCCAAGCATGCCACTCTGCTCTTTTAACAAACTTTTCCCTCCATTTACCCTAGGGAAGATCCTTATCCTTCAAGACCTTCTTCATCTGGGTTCTAATCAGCATTTACCAAGGTAAGACAGGACCTGATTTTACTGGACCAAAGAAGTATTTTTTGGTCTTCTCCTAGCAATATTATTTTCACTGCCAGGTTAAATTCCAGTCACTTAAAATTTCATCAGCAGTTAAATGTTGCCTTCGTTAATCTTGTAAATTGATATTCCAGCAATGTAGATTGATACTTTTTAAATGATGTATGTCAGCTAAAAAACTGACCTGTTTCTAATTTAATATTGACCCAGAAAATTTTAACAAGTGCTTTTTATATTGTGTCCTGCACAATCATTTTATCTGGAGTGATGCTACCAAGGTTCTGAGAAGTCTGAATTATGTAACTAAAGTCATTGGCCACTCTGTTGGTGTTCTAGGTTAAGTGAAAGATTCTTGTAAGTATAGTTAGCTGCAGATGAGATAGGTTACATGAGATAGTGAAAGGAATCATTCACGCCCATTGAAGTGCAGTTGTGGCTTCGACTTGACATTTCTAAATGATCAAGAGTGCCATATCTTATTTCACCCATAATCCCAGGTTTGGTTGGATTGCCTGACCACATATGGGGTGTGTGTATGTAGTATACCTGGGCCTGTATTTCAGCTGTTGTGAAGGAGTCATGATCATTTTACTGGGGTGACTGCAAAGTGATTCAGCTTCAAGCCAGGCAGAAGAAGCTGTCCTTTAAGAGGCCACTCTGCTGCTGTCTTCCAGGAGGCATTCTCATGTATGGAGCCCTGGTGCTCTTTGAGTCAGAGTTCGTCCACGTTGTGGCCATCTCCTTCACTGCACTGATCCTGACTGAGCTGCTCATGGTGGCACTGACCATCAGGACATGGCACTGGCTGATGGTCATGGCAGAGTTCCTCAGTCTAGGCTGCTATGTGACCTCACTCGCTTTTCTAAATGAATATTTTGGTAAGTGGCTTAAAATTATTTTTTGAATCATTGTTTATTAGTGGTTTTTAAACAGTTATTGTTACTGTGTAAAACATCATGAGTTGTAGATCACAAGAAAATGCTTACCATAAAGTTTCACAACACAAAAATTTACTTTTGTGGAAAAGTAAAAAATTCCTTGCAGTAATTCATAAAGTTAAGATTTTCACCATCATGGCTTTTTAAGAAATTAAAGTTGTGTTTATGTCCAATAGCTCTTTCCCTAAAAGGTGTATTATTTGTCCTTATTTTCATGACTCAACCTAGTAGCTACTCTAAGGCAGACACTTTCCACAAGCCACATACTCCACTCCCTTTCTTAAGCTATCTGGACAAGTCCAAGAATGCAACTCAACGAGGCAGCTATTAGTGGCATTAGTGATACCAATGTCAGGATAGTCTCACCTCTGCCTTCCAGTTGCCTCCAATACTGGCTGTGTTCTTCATGCCCAGCTCAGCCTACTGTTTCTTGCCAGGGGCTTGGAACAATGGATTGGCCTCCCTGAGCCCCATTTCTGAGTCTACAGTCCTACCTAAGGAGTGCTAGACAGGTAGCAGGCACTCTACGAATCCATGATTCTTGTCACCATCGTGTCCTTTATTACTGTTCTCTATAGATTGAGCGAATAAGTCAGGGGAGCCCAGAAGGTCACACTTCTCTCTGATCAGTCACTCTGCTTTTCTCCAGTGATACGGGTTCCCCAGAAATAGGCTGGAGGCCTCTCACAATCCATAAAACCACTCCTCCTGAATGAAATGAACCATCAAAATCAACCTGGTGTTGGTTTGCTTGGGCCAGATACCTATCTGTACATCTACAATCCTCTGTGGGCTCCATCTCTATGACTGCCACCACCCCCTTGCTGGTCCACTCCTATTGACCCACTTTGTCATATAAATTCATCGCTTTTTTCCCAAATCTCAATTTGTTTTCCAGACAGAGGTTGAAAAGATGAAATAAATGTCATTAGTGAGATCCTGGATCACCCCCACATTTCTTAATGTGGCTAAGAAGACTAAATATAATGCTTTTGTAAGATTTGTTTAAATGAGGGCAGTGGTGTTCACTCAGATGAGGATCATTTAGCATAAGGCCTGCCTTGGTTCTCAGAGCATGACCAAGTCTCTTGACTCCTAGGGCAAAGCAGAAGGGTAGGATAGTTGTCACTGTATGCGTGGTGCATAGTAGAACATAATCTCAAAGATACCTGAGAGCGTCAAGATAGTGGCCTTCCTGTATGAGCTAAGCTGGTGCTCTTTCTAGTATGAGAATGGCTCCAAGTTTTTAAAAAGGGGAAAAGTGTACCTGTATCCTGATGTGTTCTCTACACCCATATTAACAGCAAGAAATATCATCTTAGGTAATTGTTTTAGTGAGTCAGCCACATGTTTATCCCTGTGTACTATGACTTCTGAGTGGCTAGTATACTAAAGTTTGCAAATAGATATGAGTACAAAGCCACTCCATGCACCAGGAGTTAACCTTACAATGAGTGAGTGCAGTCAGATTACATCCCGCTCTTATCGTACCACTGTATATGTAGTGCAGAGCATATAGGTAGGAAAAATTAAAAGTCCATGTTTTATATTAAACATTCACCAAAAAATATGGATCTAGGGCACGTAAGAAAAAAAGGGGGCCTTTTTCAAATTAGAACACCTTAGTTATTTTTGCTTGAAGAATAAGCTGACTGTATTTTCCTATATGATCATGATTAATGTACTTAGACTTGGAGAAATGTTGTTTTATTTTTATGGCACTTCGTTTTAATAGCATGTGTCCTGCAATTGACAATGTAAACAAAACACAAAGCAAATACTGAAATTAGAAAAACAAACTATATCTAATACCATATGAGCAATATAAAACTGACTTTATAAGTAAGAGGTATAAAAGTGACAGACAAACCCAGCCATGTGAATTGGGCAGAACTGTTACCTCTATGAGCCTGTTTTCTCATCTAGGCTGGAGATGGTACCCTTCTAAGGCCAGGTCTAGAGATGAGCAACAGTGTGTTTTAAGTATGAGTAGGTCACAGACCTGTAGTGTCCAAGCATGATGAGGACTCAGGTGTGAGCTGTGTTCTGAGAGGCACCCTTCTCAGATGTTCAAATCTAGACCCAATGGGGGCATGCCTGAATGTTTCTTTTAAGAAAAATAATTAATTAAATCATATTTAAAAGACTATATTGTAACAGGTAATAAAGGGGTTAAAACCACAATCACAAATGTATTTCATGTGGGTATTTTTATTGCTTTTTAATGTATTTCTTTCATTGGTAGCTAACCAATGTCCTGATATGTCCTTTTTGTCTGTCCCTCATTTTCTTGTTCCTGTTTTGTCTTGGAACAGGTATAGGCAGAGTATCTTTTGGAGCTTTCTTAGGTAGGTGAAGTTACCATTTCTTTCATGAGTATAGAAAATTTAAAAGCCAGAAAAAAGAGTAAATAAAATCAGCAAAACAGAATTGATAAAGATGCTTAAGTGATAAAAAAAAAAAAAAACTTCCCTCTGTCACTTCTGTGATGTCATGTAAGCCCTGCATGTATGTTTCCCTGCCTGGATCCAGGAGTGCCTCATAAAGGAGGAGGGATGAGACCTAGGCTATTTCCCTCCCTAAAATAGTCGTAGTGACAAAGCTCCTGATCATCACAAAGTCCTGAATTCAATTCCTGGTTCCAAGAAAAAAAAAAAGAGGAAAATATTTCCAGAGTTTCTCAGTACAAGTTAACCTAGCCTGTGACTTTTCCTTTATGGTCTCCAATCTCCTGTGCAGAAGACAGTTGCTTTCTTCACATCCTTTATTTTTGTAAAAGTCTATAACTCCTAGTAGGTAGATTTTGTTTTTATCCTAATTTCTGACAACAGTCTACAGGGATTTCTACAATATGTATAATTGAACTATACAAATGTCAGGTTTTCCAAATGCCTCTTTTCATGAGGACTCTAAATATCCATTGTTTCTAGCACAGTTTTGTTAGGGTGCTAAGCAATTTTTCCATAGTAACTAGGAGAATGTTGCAACAGCCACACTGAAAAGCACTGAAGAACAGACGCACCTGACCCTTGTGTCTAGGCAGGGTGCTGCTACTTGCCTTCCAAGCCCTATAAAGACAACTGTACCTTAATATTGGCCTGGAAAGCCTGGGCAGAGCAAACTCTGGTTAGCTGATGTCCTCCCATGAGCAGGACAGCAGTATTTTGCAAATCCTATTTTAAAAGTGCTGTCTATCTGATAATAAGTATATGGAAACACTAGCCATGCTCTAATTCTGGCTCCATTCGTTCCATTGGAGAAGAGCCAGCTGCACCAGGATGCAGGTAAAGCAGCATGGCAGTGAAGACACCAGGAGGCTGAGTCAGGCTGCCTGTGCAAATGCATGGTACAGCTGCAGGGGACAGCCTGAAGGAGTCTTGGGGATCCAGTTAGGTCTGCACTGTGGTTTGGGGCCCTGGGAGCTGCTTGGTTGGCTGTCACACTCTTTACCTCCTTCTGACAGATGTTGCCTTCATCACAACCATGACCTTCTTGTGGAAAGTGTCAGCAATCACTGTGGTCAGCTGCCTCCCACTCTACATCCTCAAGTATTTGAAACGCAAGCTTTCCCCTCCCAGCTACTCCAAGCTGACCTCCTGAGGGCCAGCATCTACTGCAGAACTGGACCAGTCCCTCTGGCATCTCCAGGGAACACAGCATCTGCACCTTGTTCCTGAGGCAGGACTGGAGCCTGGGTGGAGACCCTCCTGCGCTACACAGCATGGAAGACAGGGTGCTTTATCAGGGGTAGGGGGCTGCCCACATCCAGGCTTTTCTCTCCAATGTCCATGCTGAGGCAGTGTGAGCTACCACCAAAAAGGAGTCGAATTCCTTCACTTCTGCTGTGAGGGTTTTACTTTCTGAGAATTGAAAGTTTAATTTCTGCCATTTCCAGCATCTAATTTTTTCCTTTGATGATGTCGTTCATACTTGCACAATAAATTCTAGACACTGGAGCTGCCTCATCTGCACACACCACTGCCTCTCATCAGTTGGTGGCCTCCATGTCCAAACCTCTGAGTCTGCTGCACTCCTCTTTAGATGCCCATCTTGCTTTCCTGTGGACACTCACCTAGAGTGTGCTCCTTACATACACAGGCCCAGGTACCAATGGTAACATTTCTGGACATAATTCCATTGCACCTACAAACATAAATCATTCCTCAAAGGCATTGCCGTTAGGGAATGTGTTTTTTTTAATTCCCAACCTTTTATATTTGTATAAATCACAACCCCCCAAAATTTCTCTATGTAAAAATCAGTTGCCTGTGAAACACTGAAGATGTGTCACTTACTGTGTTCATGGGTGTACTTAGTTTGTGTGGTTATAAATATGTACAGCACACCTAGGTGATACTAGGATAGAAAAGCCCCATCTTCCATGCTTCACTGAGGTTGTCTGTAAGCAGGTACCTTGGGTTGGTCAAGCTGGGAGTCTTTGAATCCAGGCTTCTTTCTCTCCTGTTTACCATGCTGTGGGGTTTGGTGGGCTGGGTATAGTGTATGCCATCCCCCCCAAAGTTCTCAGCAAGCCCATCACTGAGGAGCTGGTCAAACCCCAGCCTCTTGGCTGAACGAGAACCTTTCGCATGATCTGAAGCAGCCTCACACAGGCCTTTTTGCACTAGGCTTTGTGTGACTTTATTCTTTGGCTTGATTTCCCATTGAATGTAGTCCCCGTTGCCCCAGAATCCTTGGGAAAGGCCATGCTATGTGAGTAAAAACCCCAAGGGACTTCCCTGACAAGTCATGGGTCTGGCACCACTGTCCACCCAGGCGCCCATCAGCTGCTGCCTTTCAAAGGAGAAACGCATCAGCCACAATAAAGCTTCATCTCTTCCCCCACAATTCTCAGTGCCTTTTGACTTGAATCCCTTTAGCAGGTTATCTTTCCAGTGCTTGAGCATTCCCAATTCCCAGACATATAACCAGAAAGCGCTGTTTCTCATGTTCTCCACAAGGTGTCAGTATTTTTTTTGTCATTTTGTCTAGGAACCTTTGGCCATATGGGGTCCCCTGGCTGCTTTCCTCTGTGTGCTGAACTGAGAGAAACTAGAGGATTTGGACCCCACGGTGTCCTCTTCCCTTTTTTTGGCATAGTATTACATTCACACAGCTGCTGACCATTCACAAGGTGAGACCACGGCGTATCCTTCAGGCTCCAGGGTACAGAATACCAAGGCATGTCAGACACACATTCTTGTGCTTTTTTAAAATAAAGTAGCCACATGGGACGATGACCCAACACTCAAGGAACTGAGGCAGGAGGAACACCACAAGCTTAGTGCCAGCCTGGCTACATAGTGTGTTCAGGACCAGCGTAAACTACATAAAGAGAGAGTGCCTGTCTCCAAGAAAAAGTAATTTTGACATGATCATAATAAGTTGTAGACAGTCTTAAGAAAAACTACCACTAACTACAACTGGAAAATGAAGCTTTCAAGAGCCTAGATTAGTTGGATACAAATTAGGAGAAACAGTCAAACATCAGGCTCTAGAGTTAAGAAATGTGAAATCCAAGTTAGAGACTATAAGATGCCAATGTGGTGGTCATCTGTGGTGTCATCTTTTGGCGGTGTCATCTTTTGGTCAACCAAAATAATCACTACAGGATGTCACTGTTCAGGTCAAATCAGGCAGTAGAGGGGAAGGAGGCTCCAAACAGATCCCTGGCACACAGTGACTCAGAAGGCATCTGTAATGTTGGGTTTTGCTAGATTGAAGAAAATAATTACCTAATAAAGAATCATTGAATCTGGAGCAGCCCAGGCTTATGAACAGACTCAAGAGAGAGGATTGGTGCCCTGGAATTGGACAAGGAGAGCCACCACACAGGGCAATCAAGCATTCTGCCTGGCTTGTGGAGTAACCTCAGTGTATTAATACACCTGTAGAGCTGTGTCAGGTCAGAAATTCTGACAGTTGGTCTGCTGGTACACTTTACCCAACCACCCCAGGGCTTCAGAAGCACTGCTTGTCAGTGTTACTGTACAGGAATAACATGTGGTGTCCAGGAATCTGAGCTTTCCTGTTCATTGGAAGCTTCTCTGTGAGAAAGGAGAGCACTCTTTTATTCGGTTACAGATGTCCCCTGGGTATTCCCAGTGTGTATAGAGACATCACAGACACAGTCCTGCCTATGGAAAAAAGCTATGTGACATGGAGATGAGTGCATAGGGAACAGGCAGAACCAACAACACAGGGGAGACTCCTCAGAGAGGTAGGGTGGAAGCTGATACCAAAGTAAGGAACCATCGTGCAGAGATGAGCATGCAGATGGGGATGTGGTAGAGGCAGAGTGCCCCAAGGTGAGGCAGAATCACCAGGTAGGTGATGGCAGGGAAGGAGGCAGAGATGGGGGGTTGATTGGTAAATGGATGAACATACGTAAACAGCTAGATAGGTCTGTGGCTGGATAGTCCGATGAGTGGATGACTTTCTGCTCTCCATCACCTTGTGCTGTTCTAAGGTAGTGACCATCAGGCCTTGTGATATTTCTGCATCAGAGAGGGATACACTGTTCCTGTGACCCATGATGCAAGAACAGATTGCACAAGTGGCCATTTGTTCCTTCCTCTACTTATTAGAACCTAGCAAAGGAGCTTTAAGAGAAAGACCCCTTTTGGGACAGTAATTGGCAGGCCCAAGCCCCTTCTGGCTCATTATTGGGCCTCTGAGGCTCAGGGAACTATTCAGGTGCAGCATCAGCACATCAGAGTGTCCACGTTGTCATCTGTGAGAATATCACTGCTCTAAGTGTACAAAATTCTTCAGCCAGAAGGCTGACTGTCATCCTGGATAAAAACCAGAACTAACCACATTGTTGTCACGGCGAGCTGATAGCAGAAAGATGGGACAGATACTGTGCAAACAGAGAAGCATCACAAAGCAGGTGGCCATGACATCATTCAGAAGAGACTTCATACCATGTCAGTGAAGACAGAAAGGAACACTTGCCAAAAAGTTGGGAAGAGTGTTAAGGTGAAGTAAGGGGTGAGTACATAAGTAGGAGCGACTCTGGACCTGGTTGGCCGGTCCACAGCATGCCTGGCATCTTTAACATACCTTGCAGTAACTAGTAGAACAACCACATAGGAACCCAGGGGATGGAGAAGTCAGGGTGATGCCTGACATTGCAGTGCCCTGCACACTGCATGTGTAGAACCTGTTGTGGGGTCAGCCATGTGCCAGGTCAACAAGACCCCAGAGAAGCACAGACCACTGGCATCAAAAACTCCTGGACAACACATGGGTTTGAGGAATATTGGAGAAATTCTAAACTACTTCCAGCTGAGTAACAGTAAAAATATGTCAGAACTTGAGAGGTACAGTTAGAGAAGCACTTGAGGGGAATCTGCACATTTAAATAGTGAAAGTTCTAAAATCTCTAGACATCCACTTTGGGAAGCTGGGAAGAACAACAAAGTAACCCAAAGCAACCAAAAGGCTGGAAGCAGAGATACAAGTGAATGTCAGCACAATGGAAAACATTAATAATAGAAACCAGTAAGTCCAAAAGCTCACTCTTTGACAAGATCAACAAAAATTGAGTAAAAAAACTCACGATGACAAAAAAGAGAAACCACGATAAATTACTATGTGCACTCAGTAATGAGCATCAGTGTGCTTGCTAGCTTTCCATCCCTGTGGTGAAATGCCTGAGCAAATAAAAGAAAAAGTGATGTTTAGTTCACAGTCACAGAGGTTTCATTTCATGGTCACTTGGCTCCATTGTTTCTGGGCCCTTGGCAAGGCAGGCATCATGATGATGAGTGTCTGCTGCTACAGAGCTGCTCCCCTCAGGTGGGCCGGAGTTGCTGCCCAGCATGCTGGGGATGCACCAAGGAAACTGTTCCTGCCCAGGCAGGACTGCACCCTGGCTCTGCCATCTGCTCTATACAGTCACTGGTTTTGTAGTCCCAGAGCACAAGCCCGAGGTCACTGTGGAGGGGCAGGGCCTATAGACTATACCCATGTGACCCCACTGCCACTGCCCAACTGAAGTCTGTAGCCTGTCACTCACCTGGAAAAGCGTCTCTGTTCCTGACCCTACAGCCTTTAAGGAACTTTGGACACATAAGCTACCAGGAGCCAGATGGCTGAAGAGCACCTCAAGCAATATTACAAGGTTCTCACGAAAGCGTGAGTGACAGAGCAGCCACCACGTGTTCTTGGGGATGTGCTGGAGAGGGAAAGATGGGTGTCCCTGCTGCTTCCTACATTCCTGCCCCTGGCTCTTCCCTCTTCTGTTCCATGGGATCCTTCTGACCCCCACTTTTGGAGTCATTGGAAGTCTGGCCCCTTCTGCTCAGATACCTGTGTCTGGTACCCTTGACATCCTCGGCATTGGGATCAGCCTTAGTGACCTCCATGCTTCCCCCCACGAGGACAGTGCCGTACCATGGAGGTGCTCAGAGAGTGCTGTGTCGGTATCAATGGAGGAGGGGTAGTAGAGAGACCAAGGCACTGAGAAGTTTAAAATTACTTTCCCCAGAGCAGAGAGAGCTGACCTGGAACCCAAGATGCTCTGTGCACACAGGCTTGTAGACATGACCACATCCAGCACCTTGTTTCCCAAGTCACAGGGTCAACTTCCCACAAGGCTCCAGCCACCTCTGCTTGTGTCTCAAGGCTACTTGGAAAAGACCTGAGCGGGGAGGAATGGGCTGACCAGCTCCGCCTAGTGTCGACAGAGATGCCTCACAGTTGAGGGCTCAACAAGAGCCACACGGACAAGCTTGGAAGTTCCACCAGCACCCCCCCCGTGTGCCCAGAGCTGGGCTGCCCTCGGAGGCTCCCAAGGGGCCAGGCTCTGTGGGGAGAGTGGGGCACCTGGCCTTTCTACTCCTCCAAGCAAGGAACCAGCCTGTGCATCCCTTTAGGAAATCTGATCTCCAACAAAGCTCACAATGCAGCCCCACACCCTCCCCCATCTCCCAGCAGCCACAGAACCCCTGCTGCACCTCAACCTCCTGTCCTAGGCCCCACCTTCTGCCTGGCCCACTGGTCAGTGGTCTGGGAGGGGCAACTGCAAGGAGTGTCCAGTGGTTTAGATCCAGCTTTGGCTTCTGATGAGGCACAAAACACTTCCTTGTGGCCCTTCTAGGTGTTGTCTGTAACTCATAAATATTAGGGCTCCCTTGTTGTGCAAATTTCCTGTTTCCCACCCACTCTGCCCAATTCCAGTACCCACAGTGTCCCTAGAGTCCTCTGTAGTACACACTGACGCCACTGAGAAAAGGTGTCATTCCAGAAGGGTCCAGGAGGGGGGGATAGAAGCCAAGAAATGGCACGTGCCACCCTAAGAAATTAGGTCCTGGCTCTGGCCAGGGTAGTGACAGCAGATGACAAGGGCTCTAGAGAAAAGAGTGTCTTGCTGAGCTCAAACAACTGGGATTCAAGACTCCCTGGGCAGCAGGGCTTCCTCTAGCTGAAAAACAACCCACTGCCCACAGGCACTGAGTAACATGGTGTTCATCTTTGCTGGAATGAGAAGCCTGCTTCCCTCTTCTACAGAGCTACTAAGGTGCAGGCTGCTGGTGCTGGTGGGAAGAGCTCAGCAGGCTGCACCCTGGAGTCATGCCTACGGTGCCTACGGTGAGGGCCATACTGAGTTCAGCTTAGCCAGAGGTCCTGTATGCCTCTGAGTCAGGGCCCTTGGAGACATGTCATAGGCCAAGGACTGAGGTTTTCTATCCATTTTGATGAATCTTGAATGCACTCAGTACTAATGACAGAATTTATCAAAAGACCCAGAAGGAAATTTAGAAATCATTCAGTGATGTTGGTTTTTTGGAAGGTGCTATTTTTTTGCCCTTTAGAAGCAGGGTCTCACTAATATAGTCCAGACTGGCCTTGGACTCACTATATAATCTTATAATCCTGGCTTACCAAGTGCCAGGATTACAGGCATATGCACCGAGGTTGGCTTCCTCGAGCATTTTGACTATTCAGAAGCCCTGCTGCCCCACCCTGGACCAGACCACACAGGAGGCCACTTCATTCACTGTTCACTCAGTCCACACAGCCCCTGGGCAGGGGAGGTTGTCCTAGGCCGACACTGTCACTGTGCCCTACACACATACAGACTTGTCCATGTGCAAGAAAACCAAATCAAAACCATCCAGCCTGTGCACCTCTAAACCCATGCCTGTCTGTGGGTAGTGTACAGATTCCCACACAAGAGCAGAGCAGCTTGGAGGCTTGCTTCTCTGGCTGATTTTTTTTTGTGATTTTTATGTAGATATTTAAAATGTTGGCTCTCAATGGGTTTATGTCTTGGGAAACCCTGGAGTAACCACACAAAGGGCCCAGGCAGCCACTACAACCTCAGATACCTTCTTGCCCTGAGCACTGCTAAGCTGTGGCTCAGTTTCTCTCAAAGTGAACATTTGTTTTTTGAGATGGGGAATAAACTACTCAAGGAGCTCAAGGAAGCCTGACCTTACCAGCACAAACATGGACTCTTATCCCCAGGGTACAGAGCCAGTAAGTCTCACTGATTGCATTCCAGAGGAGTCTGGAATGGCACTGTCAGGTACACTAGGGTCACCTCACCTGGCTCTGCAGTCACCTGTGGTCCTTCTTCAGAGTCAGCTACCTGGAGGCTTTCGCAGAATGAAAACTCAAGCTCCCTCAGGAGTCTCCCAGGATGGGACATCCTCTCTAGCCTGGGAGTGGGAGAGAAAGTCCCATACTTGGCCCTGCCTCTCCCCTCTATAGCTGCTCAGCTCGGTCCTCTTCTTGTAGGTCAGGTTCTGCACAGAAGATTAACTGAGGCCATAAGAAGGATGTGGACCATTTCCTTTCAATTATGCATCTGACTCTGCCACCCCTTGGAGGTGCCTTTAATTGTCAGTATTTCTTTGTCTCTCAAGAGTTCATTTGTAGTCCCCCAAAGTTGTGAATTTATCATTACGATGCCTGTAGGTACTTGGGAAATGTCTTAGGTATTTTTCTCTTGTTGCTGGGACAAAATATCTGACACCCAAAACTAAGGAGGGGAGGTTTATTTATTTCACAGTTTGTGGAGGTTTCAGTCCATAATCAAATGGCTCCAAGGCAGAGTGGCACACAGCACAGGAGCAACCATTCAAGGCAGCAGAAGACAGCAAAAGTAACAAGAGCAAAATGGGAAGGGAGCATTTTTTCCTACCTTATATTGTAAGCAGGCTATTTGCCCTCACCATCTCTGTGCCATCCTCTTGCACAAGCTCAGGATGTTTACAAAGCAAGGACCTTGGCCTTGGGTACAATGCCTGTAGGTACTTGGGAGCAGTACTACCAGTTGCTGTATCTGGAGCAATGGTTGATTCATTTGTGTCACATGTACAGCATGGTTTCCAGAATGCACACCATGACACAGCCACAGAGCATCTGCCAGACTCCACAAGACTCTAATCAGATGCCCCATGCACAGACAGGTTAGAGCTATTGGGCATCCATCTCTGCCATCACCCCACCAAGGATGACTCCAAGACAGAGGCCCCAGCTGACCCCAGGGGCCCCTGTGAGTGGCTGTGGGTGCCATGTCAAGAATGTGGATGCCATGTATGATGTGCCTGTGAGCCAATTCTCCTGCCCTACCCCCAACTTCCTGGTGTCCTGAGCCAACTGTATCATCAGATGAGAGCTCCAGGCAGAGTGGCCAGGAAGAGTCCTCCAGGAGAAGTGAGCCTTCTGTGACTGGAGATAGAGGCCAGGACAGGAGAGGGAAGCACTGTGCGGCTGCCTTCCTGGGGGTGCTGGCATCTCCAAATCTGCCCCTTGCCATGGTGAGCCTCCTGGGTGAGGCTGAAGATTCTTGCTGTGCCCATTTTGGCTGTCTCCCTCGCCTGGGGATGGGGATTTTTCCTTGACCTCCTTGGATCCTAGGCCTCAATCTGACATAATGAGAAGGAACACAGAGGCAGTGGGAGAACAGCAGATGAGCTGTGTGAGAAGCAGGGCCCCTGGGCTTTCACTGTCTTCTCCAAGGCTTCTAGCTGTTAGGGACTTTAAGGCCAAGGTGCCAAACAACCCTGTGGGGATGGATGGAAGGTCAGACACACTGGAGAGGGAAGGCAGAGCATGCCAGGGAGAAGGGCAGAGCACAGCTAATGTTGGAACCCCGGATAGGAAACAGAGGCTGCACACTGAGGGAAAGTCATAAAGCTCTGAAAGGCAGACTTCATGGGAGGCCGCTATGGGGGGCTGATAGGAGCTGAGAGATGTAGGAAGAGGCTGTATTATAGGATTTGAAGGCATAAGAGACCTCCTGGGGGGTCAGCGGAAACCTAGGCATGGCAAGGATTAAGAACCCTTCCCCAAGAAGTGCCCCTGCTACCACCATGTACCTAGGGCCGCTCCCACCCTCATCACTGCCACAGTTCCTGGGAATCAGATGGGCCTCCTCAAAGACCCAACAACTACTCCCCACTCTTCTGGGCCCTCCCCAGACGCCTCTATCACAGGCAACTCACAGGCTCCAGGACCCCTATCCTGTGGTGTACCAGTGCACATTCCCTCAGCCCTGAGGACTCTGGTCTCATTGGCCAAGCTATTAGCCCGCAGCTCCAGATACTCAAACACGCCCTCAAGAAGAACAGGGGGCCCACATCATGAGGGAGCTGGTTATGCACTCAAACTGCCCATCCTGAGGTCTCATGGCTACCATCAGCCACCAGACTTAAATGGTAGGTACCCTTGATGGGACCTGTGGCCCTGTTAGCAGCCATGTTTCCCATGCTTGATGTCACTGAGATCCATACCCAGTACCCTGGAGGAGTTTCCATGACCTGCTCCTGATCCACCACAAGTGTGGACAGACCTGTGTGTCCCCGAGGCCTCTGTGAGATGCAGTGTAGGGACCACAAGGTAATTCCCTAAGAAGTGACCAAGCACTGCTGATGGGGCTCTGGTCACTGATGATCCACATGAGAAAAGTGGCGGGCAACAGAGAGAGATGGGATGGGCAGCTAGACCAACACACAGGGCCACAGGAAACAGCCACAGCAGAGCCCCTCAGGTCAGCTTGCTGGCCAGCTCAGTTACTGCTGAGCTACCCTTCACCTCAGCCCTGCAGTGGAGGAACCTTATCTACCCAGGCTCAGCAGCTCTGTACGCTTGAACCTGTCCGGCCACAGGCCTTGTCTTCTCTGTAGTAACAGGGCTTACTCTGAATGCCTTCATGCCCCTGCCTGTGGCATTCCCCAGTTTCTGCCTGGGGCAGGTTCAGGGACGCTGGAGTCACAACAGGGGGCACTATGAAAATCTACCCTTGGGCCTACGGAGAGAACTCTGGCTAAGAATCAAGCACAAGGGGATATAGCTCAGTGGAATAAGCACCTGCCTGGCAAGAATCAAGCACAAGCCACATTGACACTAAAAAATGAAGCAGCATTCAGACACTTGCACTCCCTGCATCACGGCAGCACCATGCAGAGATGCCAGACAAAACAATGCATTGATCATCAATGGCCACATGGACAGCTGGAGAAAATGGCAAGCACCTGCTATTCATTCATCTGTCCCAGCTCCTGGGAAGAATGAGGTTGGAGAATAGCTTGAGGACAGGGGCTGAGGGCCATCCAGGGCAACCTAGCAAGACCAGTTTCAGAAAAGAGAGAAAAAGAAAGGAGAAGAGAAGAAGGGAAGGGAGGGGAGGGGAAGAGAGGAGAGGAAACAAAAGAGAAATCACTAAATGCTGCAACATGGGAGAATCTTGAGGATAGTGCGTGGAGTGAAATAAGCCAGGCACAAATAGTCAAACACTACACAGTTCACTTCTGTGAGGTCCTGAAGAAGTGCAGCCCATAAGGACTGGACTAACATGGTAGGTGTCAGAGCCAAGAGGGGAAGAGAGAGCAGCTGGTGTTAATGCAGACAGAGGTGCTATCTGGGAAGAGGAGAACACTGGAGACTAGGGGATGATGGGTGCTGAACACAGTGCATGTACTCAGTACCACTGCATGCTTAAAAATGGTGAGTTTGTGTTATACATAACACAATTTTTAAAAAGAAACCCCATTTTATTTTTTTTTTTCTTTTTTCTTTTTCGGTACTGGGTATCGAACTCAGGACCCTGCGCTTGCTAGGCAAGCGCTTATTCCACTGAGCTATATCCCCAGCCCAAGAAACCCCATTTTAAATGGTTTGGAAGTAGCAGACATTGCTTGGGGCTACATGGGCCAAGAGCAACCTAGTCTGATGCTCACGTGACCGAGAGGAGGCCATGCTCATCTGCACTATGGCACAAGGCCACTTCCCCTGTGTCTAAGAGGAGTGGAAGGCCTCCAGGCTTGTAAAAAGTCCTGTCTTCCTGGACATGAAATGGTCCCAACACGACATCTTGATGGGTTAAATGTAAATGAATCAGAAGCACATGGATTAAATTTCCCTTGAAATACACTCCAGTTTAAAAATTAATGGAAAAAGTGCCTGGCAAAACTTGTTTAGAGCTTTATTGAACCAAAACACTTTAAAAATAGTTTGGGGAGCTGGGCAAAGCCAGGCTGTAGGCTACTGTGCATCTGGGTGGGAAAGCTAGACCCTGGGTCTGCAAGATCTGCCACACACAGGCAGGACTGAGTCTTTGGTACTAGAAAAACAGCTCGAAAGGGGCTTATCAACCAGAGCAGGCACAAAATGGCTTGCTTTGGACTGCTACTTAGTCAAGAGATTTGGGTAAACTGTGTGGTTTAAGGAAAGTCACAGTGCAGCCGCCAGCATACAGATTATGACCACTGTTATTAGTTTGGGAGAAGAAAACGGCCATGAGTTTATGGGGACAAGTCCAGAATTCTGTAGAAGATGTTAGTGTGTGCCCTGCAGGTCCAGCCTTCCCGAGTGGTAGACAGCACTGCTCAGACGTTGTCTCCGGGTCCCACAGACTTGAGCAGAGAGAAGCAGGTTCCAGAGAGCACAGACCTTCAGTGGTGGTCTTTGCATTCTCCTCTTAAAACAAGTGAGGCACAGATAAGGCCTGAGCTGACCTAGGCCAGGTAGAACTGGGTGGGAAAGTAGGGTGCTCACCTAGAGCTGAGCTACTCTGCACATGGGGTCAGGGTGGGGGCAGAATCTGGGTGAGCACAGACTGTTCTTGTTCAGCATGTCAGCAAAGCTGGGGGGAACATAGCCCACAGGAGAGCCCAGTCCTCTCTTCCTTTCTCTTCCTTCCTGGTTAAAGGAAGTTTACTTTTCACTTCCTACAAAGTTGCTCTCTCCCCATTTCTGTGCAGGGACGAGCACCCCAGTTGACCATGGGTGGTAGCTCTTGTGGTTTTTAGGCAGCCTTTGGCCATGTGAGGCAAAAATCCCCAATCAATCAGGCCCAGCAGAAGGGAAGCAGTTTTCTTACCTGGTGAAAGCTTGGGGTGGAATTTCCCACTGTGAGCATCAGAACTGTGCCTGTGCCTCCTCCCAGAGGGGCAACATAAGAGGCAAATGCTTCTAGGGGTAGGAGATCCTCACTACAGAAGCCCAGGAAGTCACTAAACAAAGAAGTAAGCAAATAACAATAAGGCCCACGTGGAGCATGGGTGGGAGACCCCAGAGTTGCTGCCTGGTATCGTCTAACATGGCTGATTTTCAAAATAAAAGCTATGAGATGCACAAAGAACATACAGGCATGACCCATAGGTTAAAAATAAAACAGAGAGCAGAAATTTCCAGAATGAACAAAGGTTGGAGGTAACAGGAGACTTCAAACTATGCACCATAAAGTTGCTCACAGAGCTTGATCAAAAAAGTCAAGGAAGGGATGATGACAATATCATGTCTAGTGGAGTTTGTAATGAAGGGTCAGAAACTATAGAGAAGAACCAACTGGAAGCTCTGAAATAAAAAGATGCAACAATGGAAGTGAATAACTTGCCAGACAGGCTTAGCGTCAAATTTGAGCAGGCTGAAAAGAGAATTAGTAAACTTGGAGTTATGTCCACAAAGATTATGCAAATCAAGAAGAGAGAGAAGCTGGGTACAGTGATGCATACCTAAAATACCAGACACCTGGGAACCTGAAACACAAGGATCATAAGTTCAAGTTCCACCTGAACAACTCAGTGAGACCTTATTTCATAATAAAAAATAAAAAAGGGCTGCAAATGTAGCTCAGTATGAAGGCCTTGGGTTCAGTCCCTAGTATCACCACCACCACTACAAAAAGAAAGACAGACCCACAGAGAAAAACAGAATAAGCAAAACTAAAGTGAACCTCAGAGAAGTGAGAGACACTACTGAGTATGCCAGCTAGGAGTATTAGACAGAGAAGAGGGAGCAAGAGATGGAGGGAGGGACAAAGATACAGAGAAGGAGAGAAGGAACAAATTAGCCCAATGCACCCCAGTAAGGTAAACTCAGAGAGACCCACAACTGACACATCATAGTAAAAATGCTGAAAGTCAAGGGCAAGGAGAAAGTCTCAAAGGAGAAAAAAATGTGTCACTTCCAAGGAACCTCAGTAAGGTTAACATCTGACCTCTAAGCAGAAACTACTGATGCTGAAAGGCAATGAGATAACCATATCCAAAACGCCCCATTAAAAAAAGCTTGCCAACCAATAATCCTATAGTCAGCAGAGCTTTCTTTCAAAAGTGAAGGTGCAGTTAATACTTTTCCAGAGAAATAAAAACAGAATCTGTTGCTAGCAGACCTACTTTGTCAGAAACATAAAAAAGTTCTTCAGGCTAAAGCAAGAAAACTTAGGCAGTAATTTGAATCCACACGAAGACAGAGTGCCAGTAAAGGCAATTATGTAATTTTATAGAATGGTATAAATACATATTTTCTCTTTTCTCATAACTCACTTAGAAAGTAATTGTATAAAATAATATATATTTAACGTAGTCCCAGGCCTGTGACTTACAGAAATGTAACACGTGTGTAATGTATTTGCCAATAATGACACAAAGGCAAGGGATGGAAGCAAAGCTGTCTTAAACTAAGGAAATGAATACAGATGGCAAAGTAATAATTATTACAATGTACCATTACTATTTGTCACATTGAGGAGCAAAGCACCATAAAAGTGGAATAAAGGAGCAGAGCTACATGGAAATCATGTTCCTATGTATTACTGAGGTGGACCTAATGCAAATCTGAAGCTGATTGTGCACATAAATGTACATGCTAAACACAAGAGCAATCACCAAAGTCACAAAAAATATAAAAATAAGGAAAGAAGCTACATTAGAAAATGTCTAATGCAAAAGAAAAAGCAATAAAGGCAGAAGAGAGAAGAAAAGAGATGTGAAGAGTAAAAACATGGGAAGCTGAGGCAGGAGTCTCACAAACCAAGCCCAGCCTGGGCAACTCAATGAGACTTTGTCTCAAAATTTAGAAAAGGCTGGGTAGCACCTGCCTGGCAAGCACAAGGTCTTCAATTTAATTGCCGATACCAAAAGCAAAACAAAACAAAAGAAAACAAAAGGATGGGGATGTAGCTCAGTGTGAAGGGTCAGGGTTTAATCTCCAATCACACTACACACACACACACACACACACACACACACACACACACACACACCTCATGTGCTCACCTAGGGGTGAGCTACTCTGCACATGGAGTCAGGGTGGGGGCAGAATCTGGGTAGACACAGTCTGTTCTTGCTCAGCATGTCAGCAAGGCCAGGGGGAATACAGCCCACCAGGAGGATTTGCCCAGTCCTCTCTTCCTATAAATCCAACTATATGAATAATAACATTAAACGAGAGTAGATTTCCCAATCTAACCAAAGGGCAGAAATTGTCAGACTGGATTTAGAAAACATGACAAAGCTCTATGCTATCTAGAGGAGACACTTTAGATTCAAAAGTATACAGCCACAAAAGGGTGGAGCAGGAGCAGGTCCAGAGGCACCAGTGGGACACACTCATGTGGGCAAAGCGACTCAGAATAGAGCATTGCTGAAGACGGTGGTAGTGGTAGGGTGCTCAGTGTCTCCCAGAGGCATGGTCCTGGGAGTATTGTGGGAGTGGTGGGACCTGGTCCCTGGGGACATGCCCTGGAAGAGGACCTGGGACCTTGGCTCCTGCCTCCTCCTCTCTTTCACTCCCTGGCCATGAGGTGAAACCACTTCACATCATCATGTGCTTCTGCCACAGCACAGGTCCAAAGCAATGCGGCCCTTTGATCCTGGACTGGAACCTCCAAATCAGAGCCAGAATAACCCTCATCTCTGTACAAGTTAATTATGTCAACTGGACTGTTACAGTGAAAGGGCAGACACAGTCCAAGAGGGATGCTCCCTAACAATGAAGGGACAACCCAGGGAAAGGGCACACAGATGATAAACACAGAGACAGCTCACAGAGTCCCCAAATAAGTAAAGCAAAAGTCAGCAGAACAAGAGAAGTTTCGCAGCCAAATGTAACCATACTGCCAGTGACTGAAAAATCAGACAGAACAGAAAAGTGGAAGACTGGACACCAGTATAAGCCACCCAGTCCTCTTAGCAGAGACCCATGGAACACCCACCGAGCAGCAGCAGAATGCAGAAATTGCAAGTGCCTGTGGCATATTTTCAGGTATAAACTATAGGCTGGGCTGCAAAGCAAAAGTAGGCTGTCTAGGACCATGGGCTTCTCTAAACCACCATGGCAGGCAGGCAAGCAGGTATGTAGGAAGGGGAAGCAAAGACTGGTTAAAGCAGTTAGGACCCTGGGCAAGAGCAGGGGCAATAAGTCGGAAGAAAGCTGGGTAGTGCCTGGTAAACTCTTGGTCTTAGTCTTAGACTACGAGGAAGTGTGATGAGGTAACTCTGAACTCTCAGGAGTGGGTCAGAATGACCAGGAACGGTTTGGAGGAGGAGGTTCCTGTGTGGCCATTCAGGAGCAGGATGCAGAGGATGTAGAGCATCAGATGCCAGGCTGAACACTTTGGACTTGATGCTGATGTGCTGAGCACATGCCCAGGGGAAGGTGGTTGATCATTGTAATCAACTGAGCTCTTCAACCTTGTGTTAGCTTTCTGTTGCTGAGATAAAACACCTGATAAATCAAGCTAAAAGTATATAAATTTATTGGGGTCACTGTTTCAGAAGTTTTATTCCATTCTGGCCATGCCTTTGGGCCTCATGGGAAGTGCATGATGAAGCAAAGTTGTTCATTTCATGGTGACCAGGAAGCAAAGGAAAGAAAAGGAGCAGGGGCCCAGTGTACCCCCCAGGGCATATTCCAGTGAGCAGCCCTCTTTCTACTGAGCCCTACCTCAGGGTTTCCATCACCTCCAAACTGTCAAACATGCCCTTGACACACAGGGGACTCCAGATCAGTAAAACCCAAAGTGAAAGGAAGGTCTGCAAGTACTGACACAGGTGTACACCAAAGGAAGCTCCTTCCTGGACTCCAACCACTGTGAGACTGGTACTCAACACAAAACACAACTGTAGCAAGAATAAAACAAGTAATCTGGCTGGGGGTGTGGCTCCAGGATACAGCCTGGCCCTAGGTTCCATCCTCAGCAACACACACACACACACACACACACACACACACACACACACACACAGTAACCTGTTCCCACGTTCTAGTTTGTTAAATTTCACTCTATTGCTCCAGGCCAGCATGCTAGCATCCCCACAGCCTTTGGGCCTCTTCCCTATTGGTTAACTGCGCTGTTGGGAGGAGAGGAGGGGCCTCCCAGCCGCCCTTTCAGGAACTGAGGCGGAAGTGTGACTGTAGCTGAAATGGGAGCATTAAGGTGACCACCACTGGGCTTAGCCTGTAGGTGCAGCAGAGCCTGCGGGACACACGTACACATAGATATGTGATTTTCACAAGCAAGAAGCATCTGGGTATGCTGTTCCGTGGCCCACCTGATCCCAGTGTGCCTGACAGCAGGGCAGCCCAGGGGAGGCACAGGTGGGGTAGAGGGTCCCAGAGGGGCTCAGGGCCCAAGGGTGAGCCTCAGGCCCTGGCCACTCCAGCCGGTCCCTCAGGCGGTGCTGCTGGCTGGAAACGCCCATGCCAAGGACAGTGGTGTGTCCACGGCATTGGTGTTTTCACACCAGGTTTATTCAGTCTCTAGAAAATTTATTCAGTCTCTAGACAGAGGGGGAGAGGAAGAACACCCAAGTCTGCTACTGGATTTGGCGCCCAAAGGGGCTTTTAAAATGCTAAGCTTCCCCAGGGTATTCGCCCCAATAATTCACAGAAACGACAGTAATCTAAAAATAGTCTTGTTTTCTGTCCTAAGCTCCTTTTAACTTTGTTAGTCATCACCAATTCTTAAAATAAAATCCGTGTAACGTCTCTCCTAGTAGCAGCTATAAACAAACCTCGAAAGGAGACCGAGGAAGAGGAAAAGAGGCGCAGGGACGCCGCTGGGAGCCGGCGGAGCGAGGCTGGTGGCTGCAGGGTCCGGCGCGCAGCCCAGCTGGCCTCTCCGTGCGCCTCCGCCGCCGCGGAACTCCCTGCGCCTGGCGCGCAGCCACCGTGGTCCCGGCAACGGCATTAAACAGAGGGAAACAGGCCCGGGATTCCGTCACCGCGGGGGATAAGGAGGGCATTGAGACACACAGGAAAGAGCTCCTCAGGAGGGGTGAAAAGTTATTTATTGAAGCTAGGGTAAGGAGGGGAGGTGCAGTCGGAGGAGAGGAAGAGTCTAAGGAGAAGGAGGCGGCATGGGATGAGGGCGAGGAAGAGGGGGAAATGGGGAGAGAAGGAAAGG
>PVLD010018033.1:0-40108 GCA_004027595.1 Dinomys branickii | reverse complement strand
AAAGAAAGAAAGAAAGAAAGAAAGAAAGAAAGAAAGAAAGAAAGGAAAGGAAAGGAAAGAAGGAAAGAAAGAAATAGGGAGTGAGGGAGGGAAGGAAAGGAGGAAGGAAGGAAGGAGGGAAAATATATATGTATATATAAGGATAACTGGTATAATTGAACTGTTATTGGTTTATTGAAAGGAACAGTTAATGCTTAAATCTTTTTAGACTAATTTTGCACGTTTACATCTGGTAATCTGAACAACTAATTTGAAGATAACAATATGCAATATAACAACCACTGGTGAATTCCTACCGTCTCATTAGTGAAACTCTATTGTTTCTAATGTTTTTTAAATTTTTTATTCTCTTTGATTGTTTGATCAATCTTGAATTCTTACATTTGGTAATCTGAGCAAATACCTTGAAGATAATAATATGTAATACAACAATGTCTTGGTTACTTTTCTCTCAT
The DNA here is from genome assembly GCA_004027595.1 of Dinomys branickii. Lineage (NCBI taxonomy): Eukaryota > Metazoa > Chordata > Mammalia > Rodentia > Dinomyidae > Dinomys > Dinomys branickii. Next base: position 39,653 of record PVLD010018033.1, on the reverse strand, counting down.
TGCTGAGACAAAATACCTAACGCCCAGAATTAAGGAAAGCAATGTTTATTTAGCTTACAATTGTAGCAGTTTCAGTCCATACTTGGCTGGCTCCAGGGCAGAGTGGCACATGGCAGAGGGCAGAAAACATCAAACAGAAAACAGCAAAATCAACAAGAGCAAAATGGCAAAGAGCAAGGCTCTTTCCTTCCCTTACATTGTATGCAAACTACACACCCCAGGAGCAGGTGTAGCACTCACACCCATAATCCAAGCATTTGGACTATTGATCAGTCAAAAATCTAGAAGCCCACACATGACTGCATGAGGCTTTGGGGGGACACTCAGATACAAACCACAACAAACAACCATTGTTAATTTCCTATCATCTTGTTTTGAAATTCTTTATCAGTTTTTTTGTTTGTTTTTGTGTCATTTTGTTTTTATCTTTGTTGTTGTTATTTTCTTTTCTCTTTAAAATAAAAAAAAAGAAGTCATCTCTGGCGCTAAAGGAAAGAGAAGTCTTGGGCACCCCACAAAAATCACAGGTAAAGAAGTTCCCTAACATTAAAAAAAAAAACTGGTGTTGTATTTCCAAAACAAATGGCCAATATCCATTTCTTAGTACAACAAAATAGAAATAATATCCCTCTTTCTGAGTTGAGGAAACAACAGCTCTATCATAACTTTGCTGAATTCATAATGATCAAACCAGGATGGAACCCCCGGTGTCTCTGATACAAAATGCAGGTACTTTAAAGCCCAGGTTCAAATAAAGTCTTGATCTGGTAGTCGTACAAATCTGCTCAGCATTTATTTCTCGTGTGTCAGGGGCTCAGAAGGTCCTAGAAATCTACTCTAGATTATTATATAAGTACAGTAGTGTAGACAGAGCAGTTGCTTTAGAAAGAAAAAAGTGCTATAGACACAGGTACTGTTAGCCCTTGTATCAGTCAGGGTTTACTAGTGAAACAGATTTAACACAAGATATACAAATGTACAACAAATTACCTATTTGGCTTACAATGGTCAGCTACAGGGTTAGATGAGGAAGTGTGCAGAGGGTGTCTGCACACTGGAGATTGAAGAGCCCAGGCCTGGGGCCTGGAGCTCATCACAGTGTCCGTGCAAATCCGTATCAAGAGCTGTTGAGTCTGCGATGAAATACTGATGAATCTACGATGAACACCAGAATGCTGAAGAGTTCCAGGCGGAAGTTGAAGAGTCTGCACCGGAAGCCAGGAGACGACCAAGCTGAAGGTGAAGACTGGAGTTCCTCCAAAGAACTCACTGCCAGTCCTTCCTCAGTTCCTTTCTTATACAGTCTACCAGCTCTGGGGAGGTGGGGGTGGTCCTCTACACCCACACCCTCTGCATGCTTTCCTCTTGCACAGGTTTAGGATGAATACAAATAAGCACCCCAGCTCCCTTCTGAGTCACATAGTTAACCTTCTAAACTTCCCAAATTAACATAATAAACAACATCCCAGAAAGGTAAGGGCATGTCCTTTTTACCCCAAGATTTACAACTGCTGAGTTACTTAGCCAAACCTCTAGACTCCCCAAATTGACACAACGTGTCAACCATAACAGCCCTGAAGCATTCCAGAAACCAGCAGCCAAGAAAGTTGACCAACAGCAGCAACTAGCAATGTCGATTCATGACATCATCAGCTTGTGAGGTCTGTCAGCAGCAGAGATCTGCAGCCAGCAGTGTTTACCCATGGTATCTGGCATGAATGATGTCACCCAGCAGCATCAGGACTCAGAGGTGTAACGCTACAAGCAGAGGGGTCATTGGTGCTCAAAGCCCGGAGGCACTAGCAGTGCCACACTTTGGCAATTCATGATTTCTACCTGAATGGAGCAAAAGAACTCCTTACTGATTGGCAACATGTTGATCACATTTATTCAATAAAGTCTTGGTCATTTCAATAAAATGATTACTACCTACTCCAAACCAAACAAGCTCCCTACTTTCCCAAGCTACCTACTTTCCCATGAATTAAGTATAGAGGAAATACTGAATCAAAATGGGGTAGCTTGGGGTTGTTACTCACTTTTCTCTTTTAGTAAAGGATTTACTAAATAAGCTGCAAAAACAGTTTACTATATAAGACTGCCTTAATGTAGAGTTTTAGAACTGTATCGATAAAAATATATATTTATGAAGCTGCTTGTCAGTAGAAGGTATGGTTCTAAACACCAGGGGAGATACAGAGAATCTTCAGTGAAGAAGTTTGAAGTCCAATAAACAAGTAGAAAAAGAAAAAAAAAAAAGTAATTGCAGGCATGTGGTGATAACCGTGCTTGAAGATTTCCTGAAGGAAGTCTCAAGTCCTTAAAGGAGGCTCCAATCATGTCTCTTCCTCTTTAACAGCCTTCAGCTCACACAGGCTTTGCAAAGAGTTGGATTTTTAGAACACAAAACAAATACAGTCTCCGCTGGTATGGAACTTAGAACCTAAGGATGAAGACAGAAAATAAATAATTGTGCTAACACTTTATTAAATATAATTTCAAAAGGCGCTATAAAGAAAATATAGTTTTATAATGGTTTGTAGCAAGGTAAATATCATCATCTAAACAAGATAGTGGGAAGATGCTGGAACACTGCTCTCCATGGCTCTGGCATGTGTGCAATCTTAGCTCAACTTCTGTTATGTACTTTCTTTCCAAGGATGTTCATGTAAATGAAAGCCTTGGAAAATGGAGATAATTCTTCCTTCCTGAGGTAGGGGAATCTATTTCCTGATCAGTACGATAAAGATAATGTCTGCCACCAGGCCAAAAGTTGGGCACGTTTGCCAGCAGTACCATTTAGAAGATGTGTGTTTCCTAAGCTTATGGTTTCTCAGCAGTACCAAACTATTGTGCTTAGTACTGACCGTGGCCATTCCACATCACCCCAGTGGGACCTCATGGGCAAGAGGCACTGATGAGAACTGATGCTCTAGTGCCTGCTCTGCTTTGAATCAGTTTTTTGTCTCTGAACCAGGAGTTCCTGCCTTCTGCTAGAATCTATGAAACTGGTTGGATAAGTTGCTAGCTTACACATGGGCAAAATCTCAAACCACTTAAGGCATTGAGAAGATGAGAGGAACTGAAGTTAAAGTCACTCTGAAGAGCTGAGGTTTAAACTGAGACTTCGAGAATAAAAAGTTGAGGATAAAGAGTTGATCATCTCTACATAAAGGGACCAATATACAGAACCCTGAAGAAAAGATCATAGCACAACTCAGGAGGTGACCAGGTAGATAAATTTATCTACCAAATGCCCAGCACAACAGTGCCATTGGAAAGATCTCCAAACAGGGCTAGAGAGGCAAGGATGGTTCAATCCTATAAACATATGAAGCGTGGAATACATACGAGGGACAACTCTACACAGATTTCTCATTTTTCTACACATCTACAAGTGGGCTGTCTTTGGTTTAGACTATCCTATCAATGCTGTTTGTATAGAAAACAATTTTCAAAGATAGGAATAATATCGCCTAGGAAACAAAGAGAATGCATGGTTATTGCTCATTATAAAAGATTTCAGTAATCTTTGATTCAAGATCCCCTCCTTTAATGCAATGTACCACCTAGCCTTCTTGTAGCAGCCTGCAGGAATGGAAGCTCTGTGAAACTGCATGAAAATTCTGATTCTATGTTGCTACTGTACAGAGCAATCTATGTCTTCTACCAGCCCCCGTGAAGCTAAGAAAGCAAGCTGTGTAAAATCTCAAATTTTTTTTATGTCTTGTTTTGAAAAGTGTCTATTTATGTCATTAGCCCATTTCTTAAATTGAGTTTTGCTATTAAATTGAGTTCCTTATATATTTTGGTTTGCTATTAAATTGAGTTCCTTACGTATTTTGGACATTAACCTCTTGTCCTATGCACAGGCTACAAAGATTTTTTTCCCTGTTATGTATGTTATCACTGTGCTCTGTTCGTTACTTCCTTTGGTGTAAAGAAGCTTTTTGTTTTGGTGTAGTCTCATTTGTCAATATTTGTTTTTCTTACCTGTACATCAAAAAAGTACACACAAAAATTCTCAGTTCTTGCCAGCCCTTTATTCTGTGCACAAGGTATGAGACAGTAGGATTTTATAGTTTCGTAGTTTAGCTTTTGTTTGGGGTAGTAATCTATACATTGCTGCAGAGTAGTGCCATAAATTAGGAAAACAAACCATTCATCCCAAAGTATCTGGCACAACCAGAAACATAAATGCTAAAAATAATCCTTGTTTTCAAGGAACTTAGAATATTCTTGGCACAACTATAGAGTAGTATAATGAAAACCATGTTTAACTGATGTCTTCAAGTCTGGGTTCTGCCTCTGCCAGCTGTCTGAGACTGTAGAAGTCACCTAATCTCATTTACTTTTGACTTCGTCACTCACCAAACAAGAATAAGCATAGGCTATCTAGTTCACACAAGGAGGAAAGGAAATAACAGTGTTTTAACAATAGCAATAAATTTATCTACCAAGCCCCTCTTTAAATCAGTCAACAATATTTATTTTGGGGACTCATTGCTTCTGAGAGGCACTGAGAAAAATTTTTGAGATGAATTTGTTTCTAATCTGAAATTTTTCATGGTTTTGTTACTGACAGCCATCTAAGTGTAATGATCTTGGTTGTTTTCCTTTTCTGAAAGTGCTCACAAACTCAGGGAACACAGTAAAGCCAAAAGCATTAGATATTTGAAAATATGACCCACTTCCCAATGTCAGGGTATGGTTATCTCTCTTACAACTGATAACCTTCTGTGTTCCATCCTACTGCTTGTTAGACAACACAGAAAAACCACTGCAGTACAGCTGCAGTGACTGTCTCCATCTCCAGACAACCCCCAGAGGCACAGCTGCTGAAATGCCAAAAGTGAAGCCATATGTCAATTCCCAGAACCACGGTGAACACTAGTTTCTTAAAATGCAAGTCACAGGTAAGGCTTTTGCTTCTGTTTCTAAAAAAAGCAGTGAGGCGTTTTCACCTTAAATTGATGAAGCACAAAGTCCACAATAATGCCCAGTTCTTAGCTTCCTGTTGATGGCTCTCTGTTCTGAGCGCAGAAATTCACTTTCCTATTCTACTGTGATATCTTCTGGCATTTGCTTGAGATGAAGATAAATTGGAAAAATCTGATGAATTAAAGCCTCAAGCTGAAGATAAGCAGACATGTTGGCTGATGATTTGTATTTTGTGGATGAGAACGGTAAACCCAAGAGAGCACAAAGAACTCTATTACGGGAAGCAGGTCTGGCTGAGTCCTGGGATTGATTTAGGAGACTTTCAGTATTCATCCAAATGTCATTTCAACTGTGACTTCCGACTTTACCTCTTTTTGCCTCTATCTTATCCTCTACATATTTATGCCATGGCCTCTCTGTTCTCTCTTACCTGGTATATTTACTGGCTTACCTATTATTTTCCTTCTCTGAAAACAGAGACTATGTTTTATTTAACTATTTACTCTCAGTAATTAACTTAAAAGTTGCTTCCTAAATGTATTTTTTAACTGAATGAATTAGTGAATGAAATATAATAACAGGACTGGTACATCAGAGTCCAGAATATTTGATAGGTAATCCTCAGGAGGAAATTATAGATTGGAAGTGAGACCAGAAACTAAGGTGTGGAAACAATATTGCAACAAGCACCAAGTTGGGTTTGCACTTCGAAGTTTTAATTACAGTTCTGTTCCTTGGCTCCCAAAAGACCGGATTTGGCCCCAAGGCTATTTAGGGGAATAAAGAACAAAAAGCAAAGCTTTTTCTTTCCTTTTTCCACCTTTAATTATGTGGAGCAGAAAAATGACTTTACAATTGTCAAAGGCCGAGAATCTCAGAGGTCAGCAGGACAGGTTGCAGCAGAGCAGAGTTTCTGGACTCGAGACCGACTGACCTGGAAGACTTGCTCCTCACAGAACTCTAGGGTGGAGCAGACCACGGAACTTTCCATCCAGAGCAGGTTTTCTCAAGATATCTACTTCTTCCTCGGAGAGCCCACCCTGGGCTCTGGGACCGTCAGTCAGAGCTTATGAGCTGAGCTGAGCTGAGCTGTACCCGACTTTCAATCTCTAGGAGCCCCTGTTTTTATAGGTGCTTCTGGCCATTGAAAATGTGAGGCCTTGGTCATCTCCCAGTTTCAACAATTTCAAGGAACCTTCTTCTTTTCCATATTCTTAAATGGTTCTAAGAGGTAAACTTAGTAAATTCACTATCTAGGCAACACAATAACTTCCAGATTTGTGCAGCAACCACAGTTAATGCAATGGTTGATCAAAAGACAGTGTAGGTTTCTACAACTCCACTGTTATGGTTTGAATGGCTATGTAACTTCAAACTTCATACACTGAAATTGTAATCCCCAAGGCAATCATATGCGGAGAAAGCTTCTCTGGAAGGGTATTAGGTCATAAAGAGTGCAACTTTCATGAGTGTAAAGCACCCAAGAGGCCCAAGAAAGACCCTTACTCCTTCTACCTTTTGAGACTAGAGCAACAAGATGAATGTCCACAGGTGTGATCAAAACATACATTGAATGTTCAAAGTAAAAGCAATTTACTGTATTAAAAGTACACTGCTGTCAAACACATTTATCCCATCATTCTTTACCACTTTCTGAAGCAGTTCTGCAAGTCCTCTTTCATGAAAGTCTCTAGGTCATCTTGGCTGCCTGGATAACCTGAATCAATTCAAACTGTTTGCATTTCACCGTCATTTTCCCTTTGGAGAAGAACCAAATGTCACACTGTGCCAGACCCAGTCAGTAGAGGCGAGGACAGAGTGTCCTGCTTTCACAAGCCTGCTTTTCTGCAGATGGTACTCAGCAGCAGTTATTTTACTTTATTCTTTTATCATACCTCATGAAGACATGGAAAAGGACTCTTAGAACTGTTCCTGAAAGTGGCAAGAATGATGCAATCAGTGTGTTCAGAGCAGAGTACTGGAGATATGTCTTTTACTGTAATAGATTTTTTAATCATTCACCATTTTTATCATCCAGTGTGTATGAGCAAGTGGCTCTGAACAAACACTAAATCTGCCATCAACTCTACCTTGGACTCCTTAGCCTTCAGACTTTCAAGAATTCTGAAGAAATTTTGAGCTTATTCAGAATAAATTTCTGTTCTTCATAAGTCATTCAGTGTATGGAACTTCTTAATAACAGCCTGAATGAGCTGAGAGTCTCTGAACCAGAATTAGCACCATTACAAATTGAATATAAAAGAGGGAAGGACTCTGATCAGTGACATACCATCACCAAGTCCCTCACTAATGAACAAGGGCAAGACAGAGACAGTTTTGCAAGTTAGTGAGAATGCAGAGGAGACTAGGAGGCTGTTCCAACAGACAGCAGACCCACAGCCCTCATGCAGTGAGCATCACGGGGTCCTGTGAGCAAAAATGACCAGTTCCAGGGCCAGGTTCAAAGGAGAGGGAAGGAAAGAGTAGTAGGAAAAACTAAAGAATTAGACAAACATTAAGACCATCACGAGCAAGGGTTTGGACACAAGACATGGGGAAGGGGCTCGTTTAATTGAACAAGATTCAGGAAGAGCAGATTCATTCCCTTAAAACAGGAAACTTCAGTGTAAGACCCAAGTTAGATTCAACCTGCAGATACATATTAAGAAAGTCCAGCAGGAAACATTAAAGCTCTTGCCAAGACAAAATAGCCAACAAGCACTGCAGCCTCCCAAGTGCTATAGGTGGAGAAACATTGGGTGAACAGCTTGCTGAAAGACACCACCTCAAATCCTGACTTTGGAAGAAAGGGCACCCAAAATGAGTGCCTCCATCATGCCAGGGCTAATATCACAAACAAACCAAGAATACATAACCATCTGTTTTAGCCTAGGCATTATGTTACAACAAAATACCAAAGGTCAAGTGATTTATAAAGAACAGGAATTTGTATGTCACAGGTCTGCAAGCTGAGACATTTACAAAAACAAGGAACTGGCAGATTCCATGTTTGGTGAAGGCTGCTCTCTGCTTCCAAGATCATGCCTTGTTCCTGTCTTCACATGGCACAAGGTGGAAAGACCCAAGAGCCCACCTGGTTCCCCTGGGCCCTTTTACCAGAGGACTAATTCCAATTATGTGGGCAGAACATTCATGACTTAATTGCCTCCTAAAGGCCCTGTGTCTTAATAATGTCACACTGGAGCTTGCATTCCAACATGTGAGTGTTAAGGGGACACCTACACTCAGATCAGAGCAGCATCTGTTCACAAAACCTGCTTTTTCCCCATGTGCCTCTGCACAGAGCCTCTCCCTCATTGCCCCTTGACCTCCTTGAGCATCAGCATCTTTTCTTCTGTATGATCCTCTTTCTCAGACCTTTCCTCAGCCTGTTGGCACTTAATGTATAGGGTATGGACTCTCCGCCAACCCAGCAGAGAAATATTCTCCCCACTTTGACATTCTGTGCTCCACATGAGCTCTTTTTAAAAACTCCCTGATGTTTTGAGGTAGGAAAAATAGAAATGTTGCCCACAGTCCTGGTGGGATCAGAGGAAGCACTTGTCTTCTGCATTTCCAAAATAGCAGCCATTCTTGAAATCAGAGAATATTCCCCTCTACATTTAACTAGGTAAGATCTCATAATTTGAAGGTAATATTTTATTTAGAGACCTCCATTCAATTCATTAGAATATTCATGAAAATGATGCTGTTTCTGAGAGAACATAAGATTCATCTAGCTAAAGACTGACTCTTTCTTACCTGTTGGTGCATGTCCAGTGCTTGCATTGATTCCTTACATATTCCACACTCAACAAACAATGGTTAAATTCACTAATGAGTTACCTCTTTCATTAACTTTTATCTGGATTTTTAAAGTTGGAAACATGCACTGCAACTAATTAAAATCCATAGTGTAAAGTCATCTGTCATGGATGAACGCTGGAGCAGGTGAACAAGTCTTATTCCTGCATAATGGCCTTTGTGCCCCTCTTCTTTCTCACTATCAGTTAAGCAAACCCAAATAGATCCAGTGCACAAGGTCATCTGGCCACAGCAGGACAGAAGTGCAGGACACGAATGATTGTCTCTAAAAACCATGCTTTAATTGTAACAGGGCCAATTCTCAACATTAGGCCAGGGCTGGGGGGGTGATGATCTGGGAACATTGTGCTCCTGGTGGAGAAACCCCAGACTTGGATCATTTCCTCACTCTTCCCCTTTTCACCCCACATGGTTTTCTTCACTGTCATTTTCTGTGTCCCTCCTGATAGTCCTCACAGAGTAATCACTGCCTTTGCATGTGTTTTCCAACTGCCCCATTAAAATTTAATGATTATTAAGATAATAAGAAAGCAGCAATGGGTATTATCTGCAATGCTCCTAAAAAAGGAGAGGCAACTTATGAGACTTGCGGATTACATAAATAACACACTTTGTTATAAATAGATACTTATTTGTTATAAATAGAACATAAAAAATAAAATCTGCCAGAACTAATGACAAATAGATGTAATTAATAATGTGATTTATTCCATTTCCATGAGGCTGTCAAGATCATTTCTTTTGTTCACTAATAAAATTATATGCACAGCCCAAATGATAGCACATGGAAATAATTTCCACCATTCCTCTGTCATTATGATTATCATCAAGAAAATTATTAGATTGGTCATTTTCCTCTCTCCAGAGGAAAATTTTTCCTTAATGTGGAAAAAAATTTTATACCCATTGAAATTCTTTCCTATCCCAGTAGCTTATCCACCAACTGGCTCTGTCATTTCTTGGTATTTTTCACAAAGAGGATAAACAAGTGGCAAAGGAGATTAGGATGCAGAGTGAGTGGTCCTGCTCTCCAAGGGGAGAGCTGAAACTTAGAAAACTGAGTGGCCTGGGCTCTGCTCCGGCATCTTGCCCTCTTGTAAGCCTTAGCACCACCAGGAAGAAAAATGAGGTTGCTTACTTCTTCAATGAGTGCCACATGCTAGTAAGAGTGTCCTGCAGTGGATTTCAGTGACTAGAAGTCTGTGGGAGGCTTTTGGTATTTTTAACATTACTCTCTTGATATTCCCTTTCCATTGGTAATCAGCAGTGTGAGTCTCACCAAGAGCACATAAACATACACAACCACTTTCCCCATTTATTGTATTTATTTATTTTTGGCACTGGGGACCAAATCCAAACCCTCGCACATGCTAAGTCACTGAGCTCCACCCCCAGCCCTTGCCTAATTTACTTTGAGAGCTGTCATTGTTAAAAATAGAGCTTGGGTTTTAGAGACAATCCTTCACGTCTTGTACTACTGTCACCACTAACACTGCCCGTTGACCTTGTGCACCTGACCTGTTTCCTCTTGCATAAAATACACCATCAGTCCACATTTGAGGGAGGTCACTAGTTCTAGCAGGTGCCTAGCACTTGCCTGGCAGGGTGTAGGAGCCAGAGAACACTGCCCAAAATAGTAGTCTTTTTGATTTTCTTTATATATAATCTTCTAGTCAACCCTTACTTAAGAAAACTCTTTCTAAGGTGGAGACAAAGAAAGAAAACAGTAAGTACTCAAATATTTACTATTCAAAAATAGACTCTTAAACCCCAAACAAGCGAGATCTAGAGTGCTGTGTGATGAATTATACCTCCTCACAACCAAATTCATAGGTTTGGCCACCAGTGCATCAGAAAGTGCTTGTGTGAGGAGGTAGGATCTTTAGAGAAATAATTCAGGTTAAATGTGGTCATAATCCAACATGACTGGTGCCCTTTTAAGAAAGACATCCAGGACACAGACACGCATGGAGGGAAGACCCTGCAAATGAACGGGGAGATAACCACCTCCAAGCCAGGATGGCATGTCTCAGAAAAAAGCCACTCTTTGAAACCCTGATCTCAGACTTTGAGCTGCCAAAATTCAGAGAAAATAAATGTCTGGTGCTTAAGCCACATCTCCATGGTACTTTCTAATGGAAACCCTAATGAACTACCATAGAGAATTTATGCTGAAACGGTAGAAAGAATAGAGAAAGCCCCAGACTGCTTGTTCGCCACAGGGAAAAGATTGCTCCTTCGCCCCAGCACATTGATTCTGGCAGGAGCTGCGCTGCTCTTCACAAGTAGATGTCCTCCAAGAGCCTCCTGTGCTCAGAGGTGGGGGTGGTGGAAGGGGCTTGGCCTATGTGGGGTGACAGCTGACTTGCTGTTAGGAGGTGGGGCCTGGCCTGGAAGGATGGGGCCTGACCTCTCAGTCCTCCCCCTTCCCCTGCTTCCTGACCACCATGATGTGAGCAGCTGTCCTCCCTCCAGAACCTTCCACCATGCCATTTCTGTACTGAAGTCTGCCAAACATGAACCACCAGATTTGAACTGTGAGCCAAAATAAACGGGTCCTCCTTTAAGTCGTAGGTATCGACATCAACAGACAATTGAATAAGGAAAATGTGATGCCTGTATATAATGGAATATGACTGCTACAAAAACTGACAGATTTGAGATGCTTATAGGAAAATGGGTGCACCTGGAAAACATAATAGAGTGAAAGAAACCAGACACAGGAGCCTATGTACCGTATTTTATCTCTCATCTGAGTGAGGCAAAGTACAATCAAAGAGAATAGTCAAGGATGGGTAGGAGAGGACAAGGAGGTGAATCTCTTACAATAGGGAAGTGGTCCAGGGAAGAGCACAAGGGGTGAGGAGGAAGGGAAGGGAAATAAGTGGAAGATATGCTATGCACAGGAGCCTAATAACCTCGATGAGCATAAACACGATGTACCACACCATGCGCTGGGATTAATAATGTCAACAGGAATGAGAAATGGGACAGGAGAACTGGAGGAGGGGAGGGGAAAGGGATTTCAAAAAGGAAACCAGCAGTGGTGTGTACCTGCCCCAGCTCCTCAAGATGACTGCAAACTGCATGATCTACAAACAGGCACTAATAAAATAATTTTTTTAAAAATCAGGAGAAAAATGCTACAGTGTTGTGTATTGTGTCCCAGCAGCAAGGACAAGCTGGAGTGGGAAGGAGGGGATGACTGCCCCAGAGAAGGGAAGCGGTATGGGGGCTCCCATGCAGGGAGCCTCTTTGCAGAGACATCCGACAAAGGGTGACCCCACAGACTCCCCCATTGCTGGGCCACCACAGGCATCCAGCACCAGCAAAGAACAACTTCAGCCCAGACGATGTGTTCTCTTCAGTCTGTTCAAGGAAAAGAACAGAAATGGAGGGCACTGTTGAAATTCAAATGAGAACTCCAAACCTCTCCTGCAAATCAGGAGATATCTGAGTGGCTTGGAAATCAGGAAACACAATAAATACTTCTTCGTTCTGAATAAATCGCATCAGATGGGTTATATTTTTGAAATGTTTTCATGGAATTCCATTTTAGATCATTCAGACTAAAATTACCACTTCACTGATTTATTGTTTACTAGAACCAGATTATACACTTACTTCAAAGGATATAAGCAGTTCCTTAGTTTTATCTTTGATAGAAAACAGGGAACAAACTGAGGATAGAACTTGTGAACTAGCTATGAACTAGCTCGTCACAATGATTCCAGATTTTCCTTACATTTTCACTTTACTTAGACTAGTGTCATCCATCATTTGCAGCGTGGTAGGTGCTGTTCTGCATTTGGAAACAAGACTCCATTTCAGAAAGAAATTCAGGTAAGGAAACTTTTAGAAGGAAAATTTCTGAACAAATTGAATACCACTATGGCCCTAAATCAAGGCCAGCAGTTTTCTGAAGCTGTTGGTTTCAAGTGGGAGCCTAAAGTGGTATCTTTCTATGGTCTGTTGGCCATTTCAGAACTTTAGAAATGTAATGGTCAGTTCATTAGAAAGAAACAAATAACTAAATAAATTTTACGAGAGGACTTCAAGATGGGAACCAGGTAGGCAGCAGAGAGAGAACCTCCCAGAGGAATGCCACTCAGACAAAGGAATATAGGAATATAGCAACATGTGAAGGACAGAAAGGAAAGAGGTGGGTATCCTGAACTCAGAAAGGATCTGAAATGGGAATTAAAGCCCTTGGAAAGACTAAGCAAAACCTCTTCTGGAGGAAAGGATCAGAGATCCGCCATGGCGCAGTCAGAGGGAGAGCAGAGGAAGTCACTGCACCAAACACACCCTTGGCCCATGCCCTCGTTCCGGCATTTGCAGCTTCAGCTTTGGAAACCCACGCTCGCAGAAGCCTCCAGACTCGACCAGGGGAGAGCAGAGTTCCGAGAGCTGGTCCAAGGCTGGAGAGGGGAGGGCGCAGCCAAGAAAAGAGGCAATGGCGGTTGGGAGCAGTTGTCGAACCCAGTGTGAGGATGAGAAGTTATGACAGCCACTGAGGCAGAGTCCCCACCCTGCGGCAACCTTCCTAATCAGCGCCTGGAGAGAATCAATGCAACTAGTACATGGCCCACCACACCCAGCTCTGTGCCTGCCTCGAGGCGGTGGCCCCCTGCCTCTCTGCTGGGTAAGCGGCTACCAGTGGAGAGCAGTGAGGACCTCGGCGGCGAGCTGCAGTGGCTCCCAGGGATCTGGCCAAGGAGCAAACAGGGGCTCCAGCACTGCAACAGGAGGGAGATGCTGATGGAGGTGGATTGCGTGGCTCCACGCCCTTCTCACTCCAACATCAGGCAGGAAGCATGAGCTGGGTTGCCGGGACTTGGCTCCCACTCTGAACACTCTCTGGGAGCACATTGAGTCTCGGCGGCTTCAGCAAGCACCGCCTGTTCCTGGCAACAATGGGATGAATCCACGGTCTTCAGGACTCACCCCAAACTATTAATGTGAGCACCAAGAGGGTCTCCTTGCAGCTTGCACATGTGAACCTTGCATGAACCCATAGCAACAAATTAGATGAAAAGCAGCAGACTGGGAGTCTGAAAAACAACATACTCTGTACAGCAGACCCAAGAAAATCCTCCAACTCTATTCTAGAACTAATCTTTAAACTCAGTTCATACCCTGAACTAACACAGTGAGAACAGGCCAGGGAGATTTCAAGCCCTTATACCAAGCACTGTAAGTTCGTCCAATGCCCAGCTACAAGGGGTGGGGAAAGGTAATACTGGAGATTAGGAGGAGGGAGGAGGAGAAGAAAGGGCCTCTGGCATCGAGGCAACAGGACAGAGCCAAACGGGTCACCGAGGGTGCCCCAACGGGGGCGTGTGCCCCACTGCTGCTCCACTGTGGGCCCCACGGCTGCTCCGCTGTGGGCCCCGCTGAGGGCGCCCCATGGACTGGACCCGCCCCCACCCATAGCACAGTGACAGGGCGGAGCCAGGCGGTCCGCTGTGAGCATAGATGCTTTTCCACCTCCGACCATGGCAGTTTGTATACACCCATGTATGTTATAGTATGGTCTGAGGCAGCTATATCTCTTCCCAAGGCGAGAGTCCAGGGGTATAGATAAACCCAGGAATACAGTTATTATCACAGGGAAGATGACTGATTGAGTGGTAGGGCAACGAAGATGAGGGAGGAGAAATTGAATGATCAAATGGGCCATCATCTGTGTAACTGAGTAACAAATGTGAGGGTAACATTATGTAGGACAGCATCCAGAGCTAATTCCCTTCTATGTTCTCTATAATATTTTATTTCCTCAATCATTTTTTTTAACAGAAGTGAAGATAACTTTATATTATACAGCATCCAGTGCTAACTCCATACTATCTTCTCTGTAATTTAGTATTTCCTTTAATGTTTATGTGTTGACTAATGTGAAGATAACGTTATGTAATACAAGATCCAGTGCAGATTCCCTACTATATTCTGTATAATTTTGTATTTAGGTATTGTTTATGGCTTATTCTGGTTCATGTGCCTCCATTCTTTTGTCTTTAAAATTTAAAAAAAAATTGAATACCACTTTTCTTGGTGAAGGGTGGTATGGGGGATTGAATCCAGGAATTCAGAACCTTCATCCTAAACTATATCTCCAGATCATTTTTTGGGAGGGAGGAGAGGTCTCTCTGGGTCTCTCCTACAAGGGCACTAATCTCATTCATGACAATGCCCCTCAGCCCAGCCACCTTCCAAAATCCCAGCCTCCTAATACTTTCACGCAGTGGGTATATGGATTTTGGCATGTGAACTGAGAGTAACATAAGCATTCAGTCTGTTACTAAGTCCTAGGTGACAAGCCTGGGCAAAACCTGCAGGGATTTCCTCCTCTTCTTCTTAGGAAAGCACTTTCATTTGTGTTGCTCAAGCTTCTAAGTCCAGTGCAGCAGAAACAAGTGTGCACAGTGGGGTCACTTTCAGGCTATGGAGAAGCCCCCAGGCCCCCTAGCTCCTGTCCTTCTCTAGAAAAACATCCAAAATCATCCCATACAACTGGTGTGTTGGCACAGCCACTGCTGTCACCATGTAGTAAGTGACAGTTTGCTACCTCTTGACCCAAAATTTGATATTACCATGTCCAGTTCTGCCAGCAGTACCATTGCCTGTCTGCAGCAAGAACCAGGTCTCATGGTGTCTGCTACTTCCAGTGTCACCCAGTCCTTTCCATGTCACCTGCTCCAGAGCCCAGACCTGGCTTGAGTGCCACTGTGTAGAAGACCCTGGATGGACAGCTTGTTCATTCACTCGTTTACATGAACTAGTTCCATGCACCTCTCTCATAAGGAGATGAGTTTTGTTTCTAGGAGTTTTGTTTTTAGGAGATGAGTTTTGTGGCAACCTCCAGAACGTACAGTTAGTCCATTTATATTTATCACCATGATCGACATATGCAGCTGTGTTTTTGTCATGCTGTAATATCATGTTGTATCAAATTACTTTTGGGTTTGTTTGAGTTTTGTGGTGAATTGACAACTGATCCTCAGCTTGTAACACCCAGCTAAACTGAACTAGCATGGTGCTGGGTGTGGGAGGCCGATCTGAGGATTGTTGCCAGCAGCATAAGAGGCAGAACTGAGGGGGAAGAAGCTTAGAAGGGGTTGGGAGCTGTTGGAGCTCTTAGTTTTCCTTAAGCTGCAGTTGGTTTTCTTGAAGGAGCTTGTCATTCTGGCTTTCCCGATGAACTTTGCTGTTCTCCTTGTGAAAGGAGCTTGGGACCTTACTGTTGTTAAGAATGGCTTTGGTTCACTTTGGGGAAGCTCTGGTCCTCACTTTAAACATCGCTTCCTGGCTCCAGTGCAGATCCCTCGGCCTGTTGGGACAGATCGTTCATCCCACTGGCACAGACTTTCTAGCTTCCACCACTGACCTTTGGGCCTTCACAGTGCAGATCCGTGAAATAGGCCTGCATGAGACATTGTCAGGGGCTCTAGGCCTCTGGCTGGACTCATGGGGGCATTGTTATGGGCTCTAGGTCTTCAGCAGGACTCATGCAGGACATTGCCATGGGATCCAGGCCCTTAGCTGGAATCTTTGGTCTTTAGTGTATAAACAGATTTCCTGCACTCTCTCACAAAAGTATATGATTCTTTGGGTGACTACTATAAAATAATTCTTTAAAATATGTGTTCTCTTTCCCCTTACAAAGCCCCAAACTACAACAGATTTTTTCCCTCCCTTTCTCTCTTTGCTTGACCACTTTTCAGATGAGTGAGGCATTTATATTCCTTTCCCCTCTTCCTTACTTTGGAAGGTATGTACTGTATTTCTCTTCTTCTAGCTTTATCTCAGGATTTAATGTGCATACTTTTCAACAAAGTATACATACTAGGAATCTTTGAATTGTTTTTACATTGTGCACAGTGTCAATACTATCATTTCGATAATTAAAGAAATTATACAATATTATTTTATGCTTTCAATACTTACTTAGCATTTCCTACAGGTTCACCAACCTCCTTGCGGCACATTCCTTCTTAAAATTCAGGCCTCCTGTAACATCTTCCCAAAGTACAACCTTGAGGATTTCCTTCAGTGAGGGTTGGCTCCAGGCAAACTCTGCCAGATTTTGTTTAATTAAAGCTTGCTTTGTGTGCCATTTATTCTTGAAAGAAGATTCAGTGGGTTCTAATTTGACAATTATTCTCACTTTTTACATCTAGCTATTAAAAAGTTAGATGTCAGTTTAATTGCTTTTTATTGGTAAATTTTCTTCTCTTTCTTCAGTTTTAAAAATCATCCCCTGGCTCCTGCTCACAGGGCTTTTTACACTTGTACATAACATGCCTAGCCATAAATTTCTTTTAAATTACCACATTTGGGATTTAACAAACTTTCTGAATGTAAGGATTGGTGTCTTTCATCAGTTCTGGAAAATTCCTAATAATTACCATCTAGTGTACTCTACTCTTTCCTGTTATCATTCTATTTTCAAGTTATAGAATTCTAATTTGGTGTACATCAATTTCTTAAACTTTTAAAATCCTAAACATAGCTTAGCATTTAAAAATTTTTTTCTCCTCAATCCTAGGGGTATTTTTCTTTAGATGTATAACCTAGTACTGTAACTTTCTCTTAAAATGTCTCAAA
This sequence comes from Dinomys branickii, assembly GCA_004027595.1. NCBI lineage: Eukaryota > Metazoa > Chordata > Mammalia > Rodentia > Dinomyidae > Dinomys > Dinomys branickii. The sequence continues at coordinate 22,280 of PVLD010018033.1, read as the reverse complement.
TCTACTTCCTAATTCATTTATAAATATGTAAATTTTGATATTTTCTTTTTTCTTTAGGTGTTCTATTTTCTACTAAGTAAATTTTAACATCTCTTGTTCTATTACCTGTTTAACTCCTCTTTAATTTCCATAAATATGTTTATTCTATATTCTCATTCATATTGGAATTCTCCAAGGATCTGGTTTGGTTTTGTTGTTTCTTGCTGATTCTAATGTATGATATCTTGTATACCTGTGTATTTTGTGAATTTTGAGCATTTGTGTAACTTTACTTTGATCTGGGGGATGTTTCAGGTCTAAGAGGAAAATTCTCCTAAGAAAATACATTTGTTCTACCAGACAGACCTGGGGCATCACAACCCCAAGAGATTTTCACTGAAATCTCATGTTAAGGTGTTTGTCTCCACTCAGAAAGAATGAACCAAGAATACACTAGAGTATGACTGGATCACGCTTCTCCATTTTCAGAAGATTATTCCCCCCTCCACTCAGTTGCGAGGTTAAAGTAGCCAAGATCCCTTTCTATTTTCTTCTGAGGAATGGCTTTTTAAAAAATTTATACCTGCACAAACTGTGGTCCCAAGCAGTCCCAAGTATAGTTCCATTGAGGTCCCAAGATATATAACATCTTAGATTTATAAGATTTTAAAATCTTAAATCGTTTATAAGATTTTTTTAGTCCTTACCTTGGGTGAAAAACTCTCAGTGACTATCGCTTTAAATATTGTCTTCCCCTGTGAGTTTTCTGTTATAGACTCTGGGATTTTCCATGAGGCATTTTTTGTTATTATTTTATTTTAAAGAGAACAAAAAATAACAACATAGACAAAAACAAGACAAAGCAAAAACAACAAAAATTGTACAGGGTTTCAAAACAAACTGATAGCGATTAACAGTGGTTGCTACATTATATACTGTTATCTTCAAATTCGCCTAGATTACCAGATGTAAGAACACAAGATTGATCAAACCATTGAAGAGAATAAAGAATAATAAAAATAACATTAGAAATGGTATAGAGCTTCACTAGACAAGATTGTAGGAATTCAGCAATGGTCATTTCATTGCATATTGTTGTCTTCCAATTAGTTGTTCTGATTACACATTTAAGCCCACACAATTGATCAAAAAACTTTAAGCGTTAACTATGCCTTTCGATAAACCATTAGACATCAGCAGTACAATTACGCAGGTGTCCTTCAACATATATTTCCCCTTCTCTCTTTTTCTCATTTCCATCATCCCAGTTGTGTCTTCCTTTGAGGAATTTCTTTCCCTTTTACAATATCTATTGTACATTTTTGGTTTTATTTACTCTTTCAGGTTCTTATACTTGGGAGACAATACAATGTTTACACATGTGGGTCTGATTTATTTCATGTATGAGTATGGTCTCTAGTTGCGTCCATCTACCTATAAAAACCTCAAGTCCATCCCTTTTATAGCTGAGTAATACTCCATTGTATAAAAATACCATATATTTTTTATCCATTCCTCAGTTCATGGGTATTTGGGCTGTCTCCAAGATTTAGTTATGACAGATTGTGCTTCTATAAACATGGGTGCACATATATCGCTGTAGTATGATGTTTTCAGTTCTTCTGGAACAAATACACAGAAGAGAAAGAGCTGAGTTGAATGGGCCCTCTGATCCTAGTTTACTGAGGAATCTCCACACTGATTTCCACAGTGGTTGCCCCAGTCTACACTCCCACCAACAATGGAAGTGTTCCTTTTTCCCCACAGCCTCTCCAACATTTGTTATTGATTGATTTCCTGATGATAGCCATTCTTTCTGGGGTGAGATGGAATCTCAGTGTTGTTTTAATGACCAATGATGTTGAACGTTTTTTCATATATTTGTTTGCCATTTGTATTTCTTCATCTGAGAGATGTGTATTCATCTCAAATGCCCAGTTTTGAATTGGGTTTTTTAATTTGAGGCACCTGATTGTTTAAAATTCTTTATATGTTCTAGATAGAAGTCCTTTGTCTGAGGGACAGTTGGCTGAAATTTTTTCCCCATTAGTGGGTTTTCTTTTTACTCTGTTGGTGATTTCTTTGATGTGCAAAAACTTTTCAATAAGATGAAATCCCAGTTATTGATTTTTTTGAAGTATTTCCCGTGCAGTTTGGTTTTTGTTCATGAACTGTCTACCTACCTCTATGCCTTCAAGATTTCTACCTACTTTCTCTTCCAAGAGATTTAGTGTTTCTGTTTTAATATTTAGATTTTTTTATCCATTTTTACTTTAGTGCATGGTGATAGACATGGGTCTAGTTTTAGTCTTCGGCATGTGGAAAGCTAATTTTTTCAGCACCATTTATTAAAAAGGCTATCTTTCTTCCAGTGGACGTGTTTGGCTCCTTTATCAAAGACAAGGTTCCTAGGTGTGTTTGTAGTTGTGTCTGCATCTTTTAATCTGTTCCATTGTTTTTCACGTCTGTTTTTTGCCAGTACCATGTTGATTTTATCACAGTAGCTTTGTAGTATAATTTCAAGTCAGGGGTTGTGATGCCTCCTTCCTTTCCATTGTTGCCCAGGATTGCTTTTGCTATTTTAGGCTCCCGTGACTCATTTTAAACCCATGCTGGGTCAGTGTGTGCTGCATCTTGCATGCTCAACAAAAACTATCAAGAACTATCAAGTGCTGAGCAGCTGCAATATATACTAGACTCATCAATCCCCCTGGATTCTGAAGTATCAAACAGGAGCTGGAACCACTGGAGAAGAAGTGAGTCTCCCCACTATCTCTGCCAGTGCCTGTAGGCAGCAGTTTGCCTGGACTTGCTGAGTGTTCATTCAGCAAGCTCTGACTTTGCAAGCTCCTTCTGGTGCCAAAGGTTCCCTGCAGTCTTTCTTACCCAAGGGCTCCCATCAGAATTATCAGGAAGCTTTTGAAACATAGCCATGCTTAGGATCACCAATAGTAATCCTAGTTCTGGGTGAGGGTCTGGATAGACCCAAATGAAGAAGAAAGCCAGCAGGCCAGTTGCCCAGGATGTCTAGCAGTAACAGATCCCTGAAATTCCCTGGAGTTGCCAACAGCTTGGATGGCACTTGCATCTAAATTTCTCTTAGCAACAATATTCACGGCACTTAAAAGGAGAAGACTTATATGTCACTTGAATGACAGCCAAGGTTCACTACAAGACGGTCTCCCTGCTACACAGATGTCACCTGTCCTTCCCGTGTGTTCTGGGAGAACAAGGGGTCTCTTTGATAAGGACACTGATATCATTCGCAGTAGCCGCAGAGGCCACCAGCCAGAGGCCAACTCCTGGGCAGTGAGGATTCCAACTTAGGAATAGGGAGGACAGAAACATTCAGTTCATAGCACTGTTCTCTAAGCATTAAATTTATTATTTAAATACCTTAGTAATATGTTTATTTATGCTTCCTTCTTCTCCACACACACCCGCCCCCTTAAGCAACCTCCTTCAATTTCTTCATTTCTGTTTAACTAGGTATTATGGTTTTTCTCCTTTATGATAGCCATCACATCTTATTAATTTCAGGCTTTGGGAGTCAAGTTAGCCACACAGTAAAGGTACAGGAGGGATTCACCAGAACCAGTACTTTCCCAGATCCAACAAGTGATGTCTGTACAGGTCCTGGGATAGAACCTTTGACCCAAGCCTAAGCAGGATCTATCTCCTCTCAGAACTGACATATGTTACTTATGACAGGGCATTTCTCATTAAGTCTCAAGCCATGACATTCAAACTTTAGATTTCCAGGGCCATTTTCTCTGCCACGTAGAAGGAGCCAGTCATGTGGTACACCTGGGCCACACAGAGCAGGTGGGTGTGAGACACCATTACATAGAGCCCCTCATGTTATGTGAGCCCTCGCCATGCCTCAAGTCAGAACTACCTCTGAAATTCCCACTTAAATGAGTCAGTACAGTTCCTTTATTGTTTCAACTATCTTGACTTGAGGGACTGTCATTTGAAACAAAGGGTTCTGAAATAGAAAATTCCAGTCAGCTGGGATATACCAATATTATCCACCGAACGTCAAACACCAAGTGATGTAGTCGCCATTCTGGAGCATCTTTCAGGAAGCAAATTTAATTTCATTCTCGGTTTGATTCTGAGCCCCAAGCATAGAGAGGAAGTAACCCATAAGCAGATGGATATCCGGCCTATCTCACTGTCAGAAAGGCCTCTTGATGTTTTTCATGTCACACTGTTTTCTCCTTTTGTTCTTCCCCAAGCATCACCCAAGCTCAAGAGTTCCACTTATTTAATAAAGACACTCCAGTTGTTTCTCCTGTTGTGCAAAATTCAATAGAAGGTGGCAAATAAATTAGCACGTACCTGAATACACTTAGAGAAGATTTTTAAGTGGGTTTTTGCAGGAAAATCCGAGCAGCCTTACAAAAATAAAGCAACAAGCTTTAGAAATCTGATGAGGTCAGAAAAGACAGACTGTCATTTCCAACTGGGTTAGTAATATCTCATGAGCTAAGTAACTAGAGTGCTGGTTTACTATTTAACAAAGAGGGGAAGTAAGTCTGTCAGCTTTCTGTTATTGTGGCAAAATGCCAGAGAGAAACAATTTAAAAGGAAGAAATTTATATTTTGGCTCTCAGTACCAGAGGGTTCACTCTATTGTCAGGGAGCTCCGTTGCTTTGGGGCCTGTAATGGCTTTTTTATCATGACACATGCACATGGTAAAGGAAGACTCATCACCTCGTGCTGGCTGCACAGCGGAGACAGAGAAAGGGCACAGAACCCCAATCACCCAGTTCAGGGGCACATCTTCAGCGACCTGACTTCTTCCCAACCGGCTCCCCCTCTTAAAGATTCTATCCAGTGATGCCACAGGCTGGGAACCAAACCTCTAACACATAGGATACTTATCTAGGCCGCAGCAGGAAGTTTCCTATATAAATGAGGTCACAGTGTTGTACGGTGTGGAAAGCCATGTTTAGTCTCTGGAAAGATGAAGATAAGAATGCCTTTCTACCACGTACAATGAAGAACAGAAAGTAATTCTTGCTTTTAACTCTCTTCAAAGACATTCTTCAAAAGTATCTTCTTGAAGAGTCAACGAATTTCAACAGATTCCCTGGTTTGTTTTTTTGTTTTTGTTTTTGGATACCAGGGATTGAACTCGGGACCTTGCACTTGCCAGGCAGGTGCTTGCACTGCTGAGCTATATCCCCGGCCTACCCTGGTTTGTCTACAGCACTTTGTCCAGCTTCATGTAAACAATATTGGAGATAGTATGTATGCACATATGATCTTATAAAAAATGTAAGACTCCCAAAGCAATGTAATGCAGAGGGTACAACGATCATTTCGTGTTCATGAGTCCTCAAAAGCTCTACCTTTCTTTATCTGGCTTGTTAACTGGACTTACGATAAACAAGACTTCATAAATCCTAGCAAAACAGAACAGAAATGTCAGAAGGAACAAATTCTGTGTTTCTTCTTGTCTTTGTTCAGTTTCCAGTGTTCTCTCTCTCCTCTCTAAAGTGTACAAACTGATTTCTGCCTGAATATCTATGCATCCAAAATGCACAAAACTGATTAAAATTTTCTGGCCCCATCAAAGGATAATATTAATAGCTGACATTTATGATGTTCTGAGAATTGCTGTGATTGCTTTTCCTGTATTAATTCACTAACTCATCAGAACAACCCCACAGGAGGACCATCTTTATTTTACAAGTATCTTACAGGTATTTTTCCTCATCCTCCTTTTACAGGGGAGGAAATAGAGGCACGGCAACCTGCCTGAGATCACCCAGAACTATGCATCAGAGCTGTCGTGCACACTGTGCTTCACCAATTCTCTAACTTCACAAGATAGTTTTCTGAATAAGGACTCATTCACCAGCTGAGTAAGGTGGTGTGTGCCTGTACTCTCAGCCCTCCAGGAAGGCTGAGGCAGAAATGTTAAAAGTTTGAGCCCAACCTAAGCAACTTAGCAACACACTGTCTCAAAATTAAAACATAAAAGTGGGTTGTGGATACAGTTCAGTGCAAAGGTCTTGGGTTTGATCCTCAGTACTACAGAGGGAAGCAGAAGTTAATTTGCCTTTCAGAGAAAATATGGCAAGGCTGTTACATAACATATAGATTTGTATGAACGCCCACACAACTTATTTTTCCCACAAAGCTCAATTTGAAGCCCCTCTTCAGGACCTGTCTCTAATTTGCCTCTTCCATAGCCTTCTTCTTTCTTAGAAATAACCTAAGAGTTCCTATGCAGTGATCTCCTTCTTAAAATTACTTATCTCCAGTGTCCTTGGATTGTATTTTGTATCTGTTTTATTGATTCAATTAAATGACAGCTTCTTGAGAGTTAGATCCTTCTTAAATTACTATTATGCAGCACTTAGTGTTGTATTTCATATGGAACATGTGCTTGATAATCACTTATAATTGAAGCAATTCACATTAAGTCAAAACTGGCTTTTCCTAAAGCATGGGGTCCAAGCAGTTGTCTCAAATCTTTTGGAAGAAAGACCAGTGTGGTAATGATAACAATCGTGGTGCTGATAAACAGTGGTAAGCAGAAAAGAAAGAAAAGGAGAAGCTGAGTACAGCTTTTTAGGCAGGAAAATCCCAAGAGAACTTTGATAATTCACTCAATTCTCTTGCAAATATCCACTACCAATATCAGTACAGTGGCCTCAGTATTCCCTACCACTGCAGACAAAGGTGGCCTCTTCCAAGCTCCTATGAGAAAATCTGTGGGACAGTAATGAGATGATATATTCAAAGCATCCCATGCTCAGCAAATTTATTGCACAGTTAGAATAGTAGCAGCTGGGGATATGGCCCAGTGGCACAAGCACCTGCCCGGCAAGTGCAAGGTCCTGAGTTTGATTCCCAGTACCCCTTCCCCAAGATAATAGTAGCAGCAAGAAGTGTGACAATAAAGCATTATACAGCAATGTTAATTCCAGTCTCACTAATTGTCTAACAGTTGAATCCGTAAACTCAGAAAAATGCCAATGCTATTTTCTGTCCCCTCACTCAGAGATGGTGTGATGATATGAAGCGTGATCTTTGGAGTTAGATACTTGGGTGCAGGCCACAAGTTTGCTGTCTGGGAAGCCTCAGGGAGAACATTTTGTTCCTATGTGATCATAACCAAAGTCCCAAGTTCACAGAGCTGAACTGGGGGTTAGAGGTCATGCTAAGTACTTAGACAGCAAATTGTTCATAGAAAGCACTCAGTGAGTATCGGGCACTATTTTAAAGTCACCTTATCACCCATATTTGTATCTCCTGAAGAGTATTCAGTCATTAGGAAACCACTTAAATCCTAATTGTAACACAGAATTTATATGCGGGAGTTAAAACATTATCTGCTTCGTAGTGTTCTCAAAATGACCTCTTTGTCTTGCATTCCCCTGTAAGCATTTCTGAGAAGGAAATGCCAATGAAAGTTATTTATTTTTTGATGTAATTATTCCATTTTGAATTCGTATTTATGTACATTGTTATTTGCCTCATCAGGTCTTTTGTCAATAGGATGATCATAGTCAATGTCCTCCTATTAGCGTCTTGACATAATGCACTCCAGGCAGCAGAATCATTTGTCTCAGTACTTCTGGGCAAGGAGCTAATACAATGAAGTAGAAAAGAAAAATCACATGGATTGTGAAAATCAGTGATGGAAAAATAGTCTTGCATCTTTTACATTTTTCTGATGGGCTATGTATTTGCAATTTAATTCTTTCCTCCTGAGACTCTTGATGAAGTTTAATTTGCATATTAATTGTTGCATCTCAAAGAATTAATTGGTTACTTCAGATAAATTTGGTGGATTTTCTAAGGTCTTGTCCTAAATGATGGGGAAAACCCACAGTAATGAAAATGAGTTACAGCCCACATGAAAAAGTTTCTGAATCTTGCATGCTTAATTGAAATTAATCCATGGCTTTAAAAGAACTGAGCCCTCTTTAGGAATAGACGTCTGATGCAATCTTTGGATATTTAATGCTTTTCTGTGTCACCTCAGATGCAGAGGCAATTCTCAAAGGCTGGCAGGGCCTCACAAAAGGTCTGGATCAAGCTGTTAGACGACTCAGATCTTGACCTCAGCTGTCATCTGGCTAAACAGATTTGTAATTTGGATTACTGCCAAATATAAGGCTATATTCCAAGACTATGTGAAAGATTGCTAGCGTAGATCCTTTATCTCTGAAGTTTTTTGTATCTTGACAAATCATCATGTTCCTCCTTGAAAATCCTACCTTCTTCTCTGCTTTGCATTGTGTAGATTACCAGCAAAGGTCACATTCATCTTGTTTTAATACTGAGAAAGACTGGCCTTCCTTACCCAAACTGTAACAGGTTTTACAAATGCCAAATCACTTTGCATTAGTGAACCAAACAAGTGTAAATTTGAATCAAGGATCTTCATAATTTTGTTAATTCATGGGGAATACTTAATTTCTTTCTTCTTAATCAGGGAACCAGATTTGCTTTCTTTTGCTGCAATTATCAATGTGCCAGATTTTCAAGCTTTTTGACAAATTATTCTATAAAGTACACATTGAATTTGCCATCATAATAAGTAACATGAACACTTGATCACAATAATAATCTCTGCATTTCTGGCATTTCCTGTTTCCTTCCTTGAAAAAGAAGAAAATGAAAGTTTTCTTAGTTATATTCTTCCCAGAAATGTGGAATCTCTGAGTGAAGAGATTTTTTTCTCTAAAACACCTGCAAAAATAGTTATACTCATGGTCTTCTTCCAAAGAATTTTCATCCTGTGCAGCACTATTTAGCATTTAACACATCAAAGTCATGTCAAATCTTCTAGTCTTTTAATCATCCTTTCACCAGAGAGGTGGGTGGAATATTGAGTGGCATTATTACAATTTTTTCCTAAATGGGAGATATTAGAATCCGCAAATGCCATACCTATGTGAAGATGGCTTCTTCCCCATCCTTATAATAAAAAATCCTAACATCATATCTGCACAGGGAGGTAGACTGAGTTTTAAAAGGGGGAGAAATTTTTAAGCTACATATGTAGTGCAAATTGCATGATCTTTGAAACCAGACCCATCTTGATTCTTTGTCAAGAGTCATGCCTTAACTATTTGAGCCTAACTCCATTATTTTTGAAGTAGTAGACACGGACTTGAAATTACTATATCTACTCTCCAGAACTACTCAAAAATTAAACAACAGATGGGTCCAAATAGACTTCCAATAAATCTGTTTTAATTAAATTGGTTCATGGAGGTAATTCTTTGGTTCCTTTAAGGATGCTTAATTTGGCCTGTGGACATAAAATCATGACCTCAAGTAACAAAAATAAAACAACCTTAGTCTCAGCTCAACTAGATCTCACACAAAACAGGAAAGAACTAGTCAAAGGAAGGAGATGGAGAATTAAGCAGAACAGAACTGAATCCCGAGAGTCATTTGACTATTTGCTTCATTTATACATCATAAAATCAGTTTAGTGGATCCACTTAGCTACTTGCCATTTTCTCGCCTCTTTCTATATTTCTCAACTTTATAGGTACGTTTACATGAAAAACAGTCATCACTGCAGGAAATATTTCCTGACATGATGTCATTTACTTGGAGTTAGGATAGTCTGAAATCAAATAAGAAGGGGGGTGGTTTACAAACCCCGCTGCAAACAGCACTTGTATGCTGCAGATCTGAGACTTGCTTTCTGTGTCATCCAGTTTCTCAGCTGGCTTCTTAATTAGTTTTCTTCTTTGTTCCATTTTATTTTCTATTCCTCTCATGTTTATTTTCTTTCATCAGCTTTGTAATAATGGCTTTAATTCCATTTCTCTCTGAATATTTTCCTTGTTTTGCTAATCTTTCCTAGCACCTTTTTATCTTCCTGAAAGCAGTTATTAGAACTATTGGTATTTTAGTGATATTGCTTTCTAGTCTAAGGCAGCTTTAATTTTAACACAATCATCATATTTTCTGTACCTGAACATTAATTTGAAAACTAAAGTGTGGTGGGGCTCAGGATCTGCTACCCCACGGGCACATCGGCTACTTTAAGGGGAAGGAATTTGAAAAGAGGCAAAATCAGGAGGGTCTCTCTGACCTTACCTTGCTCTTCTCCCCTGAAGCATTCTCCTGTTGAAGACACAGGCTCGAATCCCAACAAACAGGCTGTGCTGAGTCTTATCCAGGATGAGTACTGTTACATCGCACTATTTTGTCCTCATTAAAAGCATGATGAAAAACCTCAAGTGTAACGGTCTCCAGGGTCATCAGGTCCCTCTGTCATGCAAGGCTCACTCTGAATATATTTCTCTTGCTTATCTCTCTTCTGTTGGAAGCTCTCAGTCAATTAACTAAGACAGAGAAGCAAAAGATGTTGTTTTTTCTTCCTTTACAATATCATGTTCTTAAATGATCTTGTTTTTCTTTTCTGATAAATTGCACAGCCCTAGCAGCTAACTCTGTTAACTCTTTAAAATTAAGCCAATATGCAATAAAAATCTAAACATATTTTTCCTGAACTACTCAAGCAAGGAGTGCTAAGATCGAGACTGAATGCTGAAATGTCCAAACTGTCAGCTTACAGTGCCTACCCAGCCAGGGCTGAAATGTTTGTTCAAATATTCAACTAGGCAGTAGCTACTTCCTGATTATAAAATGTATATGCTAGATGACATTGATGACAATCTTGACTCAACTTGTTTTGGTTGGTAGGAAGGATTTCACTTTGAAACCCTGCATTGTTAGCATGAGGACCTCTGAGCTCCCTGGATTCTGCACGGTCTAGGGCAACTGCAAGGGTCTGCAGCCATCTGAGGGTCATCTAGGATTTCTGGGGTGTGTGCACATTACCAGCTCCTTATAGTAAACCTATAATACCATGCACCACTGTGGTCCCATTCATGGACAGGTTCAGGCTACTGTCCTCAGACATTGTGTTTGACAGAGATTGAGGGATCTAATTTTCCCCTAATTTAAACCAAACTGGAAATAAGCATGTGAAACAGTCTCCTCAAGCTTCAAAGCTACCTTCCAACTGTGCTGTTCTGGTTTTCATAGATACCAAGTATCTCTGTACAGATGTTGCATGACTAATGATGGGGTATGTCCCCATAAATGATTGCAAACTGAAAATACCATGCCAAAAACACATAACCTAGCAAGCATCCTAGCTTAGCCTAACCTACCTGAAGCTAATGTTCTGGTATATCAGACTGTGGTCAGACAAAACCATCTAACACAAAACCTATCTTTAATGCAGTGCTGATTATGTCATACAATCTACGGTACTGTGCTGAAAATAAAAAAGCAGAATGGTTGGGCAGCTTTGAACCACCCTAAAGTAAAAATGGTTATGCTGAACCATTGTAAAGCACAGCCCTTCCGTATGCTGTCGCTTACTCCACTTGCACAACCAAGAGAGCCTGATATTCTGCAAGCTTTGGGGAATGTTTCAAAAAGGGGGAGGGACAGTCCTTGGCAAAGCAAACAAGAAATAAAGCAGGATGAGAAGAGTGATTGAATTTGATTGTATTGATTGAATTTGAACTTGTTTCTCTCTTTGCTTAGTGATATTAGCTTTATCTTCTAATTGTGATTAGCTTGCACTTGGTTACAGGGCAAATATAATGTCCAGTATGATTGCTATGTTGCCCGTAATTCCTACCATTCAGTGAATGCTTAGACACATAGGACCAGAGCCATAATAGATGTTTTAGAAGTTAACCACTCAAATCTCCTCAATGCTACAGAAGAAAACCCACACCAGAGTGGCTACACAATTTTTTCATAGCCATCTGGTAATCCATGGCTACTGACTGAGGCACAGAGGTAGCATCCACACTATCAATTTGCGGTCTAGTATGTTTTTTACATCTTACCATAAATTTCCATTTCAAGGATAGACAATGGAAAAAAGAGGATAAATAATTTTCTTTGCTTACAGCCAAACTCATTTCAAAGTTTTTTTGTGTCTAAATTGGGAGGATTCTGAAGAAAAAAGAAACATTGAAAACAGTTATCTCTGTATTGAATCTGGGTAGAGATACACACCTTTCCATATAACAAAATGTGAATGGCCCACGACAATGATTGAGAGGAGGGAAAGACAGAGAAGGAGGGAGAGGAAGAGAGGACAAGAAAAAGAAAGCTCTGCCCCTTGGGATATCTAGTACATTAAACTATTGACTTGTCTTGAGTGACTGCTTCTGTACAACTCAGTTTAAGAATCACCTGAAATTGAAGATTTTAGTAAAGGAACTTAGTATTCCTACCTTGGTGCAGTTTCACACATCCATGCTCCCAGTCATGGGTAGTGCCAAGACATCATTGACAATGTCAAAGCAAGGCAGTTGTGAGGTTTACATCACATTTAGTAATTTATGATATCAGCTTTGTCTATAAAACCATACTTCATTGTGCTTCGCCAATACGTAAATCACAGGTCTAAAGCAATGAATGAATCAAGACCAACTACAGTATCTCTTATGATCTTAATGTTTTGTAGCTGCTAACCCCTATGGTGCAACCTAATCCCATATGTCAGATTTCTGTAGACAGGGTAGCGGGCAAAACTGAGAACTCATTATAAATATTGAATAAGTCTTCAATGAATTACATAACAAATTCTTAGGTTGCTTCCTAATGAGGTCTTTCAGGTAGTGCTTCTACCTGATTTTCTTTTATCTTGGGTGTTTTCATTCTTAAGACATTATTTAAAAATATGTACCATCACTATTTACAGTGTTACTTGGGTTATAAAATATACAATGAAATCTATATCTGTTTTAAAGCTTTCTCAGTGGTAAAACTTAAGTAACTTAAAATGCTAAAGCTCACCACTCACTCTCTGGTGTTGGAGCAGGTAGTTCTAGAGTAATTATCGTGATCCTTTTAGTTAGACACATTTTTAGATTGTGTAAACAGAACCAAGTAGACAGATTAATCAAAATGGAAATGAGCGACAAGAAATTCCAGTCAATAAATGCAGACTGCCATGTGAGGTTCTTAAAAAGTTGCAATACTCATTTCTAGCTAAATTTATTTCGTTTCTAGCCAGGGAACATACTCTGAACACGAATACATTACTTATTTCTTGAAAAGCTTCCATTTGAGACAGACACCTGGCTCACATTTAAAAGCTGTTCTCATGATGCGGTTGTCTTCAGAAACACAACAACCTGGCTGCAAGTGGATGGTGCCTGTCTTTTAGCCATCAAAGATGAAATTACTGGAGTAACATAGCTCAAAGATGGAAAATAACATGCAAAGAACGACTGAAAATATGGTAAATGTTTAAATATATTTAATGTATTACACTAAAAGGCTGTTAGTAATCCCCCTCAAAATCCTCCCCTCCCTTCAAAAACACTCCATCATCCCTGCCACATTGTGAGGCAGTCCTGAAGGTCTTGTTTCCTGAGTGTCTGTACAAGCTGTGGTCACAAGTATAGTGAACACTGCCATGGAGAGCCGTCCAAAGAAAGGCAGTCTTGTGAACACATTACAGTGTGTCCTCGTCCACTTTATTCACCAGACATCAAGGCAGTGATGATAGCACAATGAAAGATACTCACAGAAGAGGACTTCCAGAACTGCTTCAGAAAGTGGCCGGAACAAGGGAGAAAACGTGTTTGAAGTGAGGGGGAATATTTTGAGAGAGAGAGAATAACAGCAATGTATCTTTTACTGAAACCTATTTTCTTTAACTTAAACACACCCCATATTTTTTAATCACGTCTCTTAGAGAAATTTAAAATATAATTTTCCCAAGTAATGCTAGCTACTCCTTGCAAATTCTAGTCTTCAGAGAGAACCTTATCTCTGCAAATAAGCTCTATTATAATAGCCCCTCTAGAGGAGTGGTAGAATTTCACCCTCAGCGTTCTCAGTTGTTAAAGGTGAATTATTGTTTTGCTCTTCACTGACTCGATGAAAAACAGATGAAAAGGTGTCTTTCAATGGTTTGAGAGTTGCACATGATGGTTTGAGTGTTGTCATCTCATGCTGGGAGGCATGGTCCACATGTCCCTCCCCATCACTGCAGTTCCTGGTACTGGACATATAGTGCTGAAGGACCATGTCATGGTTCTGACATGCAAGGTAGCTTCACAGTATATTGCATTTGGCTATGATCAACAAAACTATAACTTATAGATGATATAAGATGCCTCTAGGGTAGGCTGAGGTGTGTTCTTACCAGAATAATGGTCCTGATGTTGAAATTTAAATCTCTGAACCATGACAGACATGAGATCTTTTCAATAGCTGAGATTTCACTGAGTGTTTCCTTCTTAGGAGGAAAGCATGTTGAGGTGGTGCATACCAGCTGAGCAGCCGGATATTGTCTCTACTGCAGACATCCACCAGGTTGGGCATATTCTCAATCCCTGAGGTAAAATTCATTGCATTTCTTCATGCCAAATGAGATTCTGAAACTTCACTAGGAGAGCTGAAAGATAAAACCTACCTAAAATATTCTCTGGAGTGCTTAATACATAATAGACGTTTAAAAGAGTTAGTAGAGGTGAAGGAAGAGATACATCATTTGCGTCACACTCCTTGGAAAACTAAAGTTAGGAGTGTAGCATGTCTCTGTTCAGTGTTCTCTCTTTTGTGGGACTCCCCAGAAATTGAAAACTGGAGAAATGGATGAGGGGCACAAAATCCTTGAGGGTGCACCAGAGCAGCCAAGGTAGGGTAGCTGAGATACAGTTTCACATTCAGGACTAGATTCAGTTTTTACCAGAAGTTCATAAGATATTTGTTACCATCCAATTTATTGTTTCATCCTTATGACAAGAAAGTGTAGGATTTAAGGTTAAAAAACAAAAAAGGATACTTCATTTCAATGTTTTTCCTAGTTAAAAAAAATTCCTGCCCTCAAACTCACATTTACCATGAGGTATGTATGTAAACATCCAAATGTCATGCACATAAGACAGCATTTTAGGGCTGGGGATATAGCTCAGTGGAATAAGCGCCTGCCTAGCAGGCACAGGGTCCTGAGTTCAATCCCCAGTACCGCCAAAAAAAAAAAAAAGATAGCGTTTTATAAAAACCAACATGAAACGCAACACCCCACTATGTAGATGACAGTAAGAGTCCTTCAGGCATTGTAAGCATATACATTGTTATCGTTTGGATCATAAGTGGTTCCCAATGGCCTATGTGTTAAAGGCTTGGTCCCTAGTCTGGCAGTATTGGGAGAAAGTGGTGCCTTTAGCAGGGTGTGGTCAAATGGGAGTAAGTTAAGTAATTGGGGGCATGGCCTGGAAGGAGATATGGGGATACCTGCCCCTTCTCTCTCTCTCTCTCTCTTCCCCCCCCCCACTCTCACTCTCTGTCTCTCTCTGCTCCCCCCCCATACACACACTGAGGTGAGCAGCCTCTTCCACCACTTTCCCACCATGATACATTGAGCCACCACATGCCTAAGCCAACAGGGCCAAGTGACCATGGACTGGACTCATGGCCCAAGTTAACCATTCCTCATCGTTTATCTCAGATAGTTCATCACAGCACTGGAAAGGTGAACTAACACACACATATACCTTATAAATTCATGTTATATATGGGTAACTAAAGTATTTAAAGTGTTGTTTTAGGAGCAACAGGAAAGCTTTCCCTTTACTGCTCCTAAAGTTTCTTGAAATAAGTTGATGAAGACAGATTAATTGGAGAAAAGCTTCACAAATCTACTTGTTGAACAGAGGAACAC
This sequence comes from Dinomys branickii, assembly GCA_004027595.1. Taxonomy (NCBI): domain Eukaryota; kingdom Metazoa; phylum Chordata; class Mammalia; order Rodentia; family Dinomyidae; genus Dinomys; species Dinomys branickii. The sequence continues at coordinate 6,600 of PVLD010018033.1, read as the reverse complement.
ATGCACTGTGATTACTCACCAGCTCTATGTGATTCAGAGACTTAGATGCCCTTTTTCTATAAGAAAGGGGAACAAAGGGGAATGTAAACAATTATGAGGGCTGATAAAAGATTATTGGGGAAGTAACTGATCCAAGAAACAGAAATTAGTTTATAAAAAGATTCTTCTTGGAATCTGAACAAACCCAAAGGATAGACACTTATGTTTAATTGGAGTCTGCCCAGGTGTGCTTATATCCTACTTTCCTTTGAGACAGATAATGAGAACTCAGGGTGGGGATGAAAGGTAATTATGGTCTCTTAAGCAGGTCTGGTTGAATGCCAATAATGTATATCACAGTAAATCCTCTTACAGCCTCTGCTGTGTGTCAAAGGCCTTTCATTACAATAATCAATACACGGCTGGGGATATCTCAGTGGCACAGGCACCTGCCTGGAAACACAAGGTCCTGAGTTCACTTCCTGGTACAAAAAAAAGTTGAGACCTGAGGCATGGCCTCCTCCAAAATAATCAACATATTGTAATGCCATATATTGGGGCTAAAATGAACTGAGCCTCTTCATTGTAAACATAGAGATGAGATCAGAAGGAGCATCAGAGAAATGAGTGTAGCTTAATTTGTTCAAGAGTGAAGCTTGAAATTAAATAATGTGATTTTTCAAAATTTTCTACAGTTGAGTAATGTTGTTTAATTGCCACTTTAAGCCATACACATACCACGTCTACTAAAAATTTTTAAACTAGCTATTTGACTGGAAAGTTTGTAATTTTTTTGTCATATGAGTCAAAAATTGATAACTAATCCCATTCTCCAAAGGATCCCTCTGTAATAGTTTACAAAGTACCATTTACAAGTAATTTTCCAATAGCTAAAAATATCTACTGCTAGGATTCCTAATAGCAGACAAATGATTGCTTATTCAATGTTATGAAGATTCAATTTAAAAGTAATCATAAAAGTAATATAAAACTAAGCCAATTAGAATGCTTTTTTTCTAAAGTTGAACCTACATGCAAACTCTCATTAGCTTCTAGCAATCTCATCAAGTGTTAAGCAATGTTAGGTCATATCAGTCCAATCTAGAAAATTTATTGAGCACTAAAAGCAATAACTGTATTGTAACAGCTATTTTTTTTAATTTCTTATGTAACTATTTTAGGTGTGAGGGTTTTTTTTAATATGGGTTACATTTTTATAAGTATTCATTGGTAGCTTTATAAATATTAATTGATAATGTTTAATATACATGAAGTGTATGGAGAAGTTATTTGCCTCAGTATTAAAATTTCTTGCACATTTTCTATCCGCCTACCCCCATTTATAAAAACGAAGTTAAGAACACCTTTCACGTTAACAATTACGGTTAACTACAGCCCCGGCACAGAAAAATAAAGACTGAATGGCTGCAGAGGGGGTGAGTAGAGCAGTCCTTCCCTCCGACGGGTGAGGCGTGTGCTGCTGAGGGTTCGCCTAACCGCTGCCCACAGACTGTCACGTGACTCTCAGAACAGCTCTCCTGCGCAGATTTGGGCTACACTAAGTATTCAGCGAAGAAAATTATGGTGATAAATGAAGAAAAAAATTATTCTCTTCCAATTTTTCCTTATTTTGGCAAAAGTGTTTAGATATGGATTATTCTCAATTGCCTACACTCCCTTTTCCCTTTTCTTAGTAGTGTAAGATTCCACGTTAGGGCTCTTTGCCTTTATTTTTCTCCAGAATGATGCTGACGCCGTGAACATTATGTAAAAGAACATCTAAGTCCGATATATTTTAGTAGCTATTTTCATCCATAAGGTGGTACAGTAAATTGGTTGTGTCAGCCAGAAGTGGAACAGGTAATATTTTATAGGAAAAGCACATAGGATATTAGAACATTTATGTGTTTGGATATTTTCAAGTAGATTACTCATTAAAATTAAGAACAGCTATGAGAAATTCTCTAAAACACTGAAAAGTTTTACCAAGAGCAGCCCTGAACCATGCCTTGCTTGTTGTTCTTCTTGACAGCATTCCTTAATGTTAATCTGTTTGTTCTTTCAGAATGTTGAGAGGAGAGGGAAAAAACTCAAGCTGATTAATAATGTTTTCCTTCAAGTTTGTTTTTTTGAGTCCCACAGCTCGGTATTTACATAAATGGAATCCCCGCTGCTGCTTACTCGTTCATCTATGTTTGTCTAGAAACTGTTTCCTATAAAGTTTTCAGGCCATACGTTCTGTGAGGATTTTTCTCCCTCTTACAAATACACAGGAAATTCTCCTTCCAGCTATCATCCGTGAGTAGCCTAGAATTGATTTCCTAGAGTCCCTCCATGAAGGAGGATGGAAAATGAGCCATAATGAGGACCTGTAAAGCATAATCTCTGCAGTTAGTTTACCACCATGTTCTAAGTCATCTTCATTTTCCTGAAGCTTCATCTGCTTATAAGATGAAGGGAGAAACCCTTCAGTAACTTGATAACAAAAATAAAAATACATGGCAGTTACACTGAGTTAAGACCAAGTTGCAAATGGTACCCCTTTGTTTCCAAGTATCATAAATGTGTCAATTTTATTTTTCTTAGTTTGGGGAAATATGAGGAAGGTATTTTTTGAAAACATTCTTATAAAACCCATGATCATAAATTTGTAAGACTGAAGCCCAAGGTCCTGAATTCAATCATGGAAAAGTCATGTTGCTGTCTTTCCAGCCTAGCCAAAGAAAAGGGAAAAAACACTAACTTGTGAGAGATATAGTAAATTATAGTGACTTTTCCAGGCCATCAATAATAGCATGTCCCAAACAAAACTCGAACAGAGGTTAACCTTCCAATAATAAGAAAGAAGCTTGGCTTTTGCATGGGAGAAAATGTTACGGTAGGTATTGATACATTTTATAGATCCTCACCTTTAATATTATCAATGGCTGGGAAGCACCAGGCTCATGGTTTAAATGACTTCAGTTCTCTTTTCTGTCCTTTCAGTTCATTACCCTTTAAGCTATTTGATTTCAAAACAAACTGTGTTTTTGTTCAATTATTTTCCACCCTGAGTTTGGATGATGGGAACAGACCTCTATTTTGCCAGGCAGCACTCCCTGAGGACGCTGCCTATTCACCACTTTTCAAAAGAGATAAACATGTTCTTGTCATCCACAGCTGTTGCTCCAGATGTTCCTGAACCAGGACCAAAATCAGCTCATCTCTGCTTTAAACGTGGTCTCCTTGGGAATTCATGGGAAAGTGGTTCTCTTCTCTAGGTGAGTTCTTTCACAGCTCCAGCACACAGCAGGATAGCGCCCTTTCCTTCTTAATGACATCTGCCTACCACAGCAGGACCAGGCCTTGGCTGTCTCCTCTAGGGAGAAGCCACCTACAGTCCAGTGGGCCTTCCAGAAAAGCAGGGACCACTTCCATCAGCTAGGACCAAGTAAAGAAACCATAGTGAGAAGGCCCATTATGGAGGAAATTGAAAAGTTCTTTCCCTGTTGAATGCAGAGTTCAGTTATAGAGGATGTCATGTAGGCTGTGTAGTTTACTTACATGATTTAGTTTTACTAGGTCTTATTCTGTGATCCAGTAATATCATCACAATTTTTGGCATCTGAAAATCTTACTTCATCAGGATTCTTTGGATGAAATTGCCAGCATTCAGCTCAAACTAGAAGGCAACCTCAAAGATTTCCCAGGTATGTAAACCAATCAAAATCTCTTCTATGTAAACTAGTTTGAGCTGAAGGCTGACAATTTCACCCAAAGGTGAGTAGTCATCCCCAAGGGTCTCCCAAGGCTGGTAGAACCATTTACCCACATCTTAAATTTATACTTTCATTGTTATCTTTTGTTCTTTTTATGCTACCTCCCTCACTCTTCAAGATGATATAAAACCTAGAATAAAATAGTATTTGATTTGGATAGGAGAATTAACATCACCAACTCCAAAGTGCTCTCCATGAGCTCCTACATCCTATTTATTGCTTCAGAAGGGAGTGGGCTTGGGTATCAGATAACCAGTGACATTTAAAATAACTCTAAGTATGTTAAATGGGTGTTTCTAGGAATTGTTCTTTGTAAATTAGTTTATAAATAAATGTGTTGCTGATGATGGCTTGATGGTGCAGCTGAATATGTTAAGAAATAACATTTCTAAGGAAAAATCATTTGATGAATAACTACATAGGCAATGTCACAAGTACTCGAGGAAAAATCAACATCTTTATATGAAGCAAGTGTTATAAAATATTGAGGACAAGAGACATAAAGAGAAATCAAGGTGCGGTTGAAGATCCATGTGTCCCTCCTATTCCCATGGTGGAAAAATGACAGAGATTATTTTATTGCAGTGAGGGGCCGGGGGTTAGACAGATTTGGGTTTAATTCAAAGACTGACCACCTACCTGTTCTGCAGCCATAGCCAAGTTCCCTAGGTTCTCCAAGTTTCAGTTTACTCACCAATAAAGCCCAAATAGTAATAGCTTCTTCAGAAGGCACTTATGAGAAGTCCACAACATAATATTTTGAAATTCCAGTCAAAACTAGTTGGAAGGTGATGTTTAAATTTTTATTGTTGTTGTTACTGCTGTTACTACTGTTGATCCAATAGAACTTGATGCACGTAGAGTAGACTGGGCCTTAGTAATTTAGCAGTGAAACAAAAAAGTGTCAGTGACTGAAAAACTGAAGTTTAGGATTTTAATACTAAATCTGCCTTCACTATCCCCTAACTCTGTTGAAAAAGAAATAAAGAAAAAATAGAGGATTTTACATCTCCAAATTAAAAAAGTAAAATTTATGAATGCATATTATTCATTTATACTTGGGTAAAATTTACAAATGCATAGAATTATCTTACACTTAGTATATAAGTTTAATGTGTATGGGAGTGGGCAGATGGGAAGGTCACATAATAGAGTCTTATAAATGAAGAATGACTCCCAAGTCAATGAGTACCATGCAAACCAGGGTAAAAGGCCAGTCATCACATATGCCAGGCCTGCGAGGACTATGCACAGAGATCTAACAAGTTTCTACATTAGATTCTAAGAGAAAGACCTCAGCTCTTGTTCTACAAGGCTTTTATGCTCCATGATGCAGAGGAATATTCTTTCTCTGGCTAATCAGGCACCAACTCTGTATTTCCATTTAAGTGTTCCTTGTGAAGGGTAACTTCAGCATCTTCTTGCCATGAAAGTATAGAAATAGAGGGTTAGTGTCAAACTTACACTTGGCTTTTAAGCACTAACCCAAAGCTAATTTGCATGGGATTTAAAAGAAAAATAGTCCCTTTACTAGAAGATGAGTCCTGAGAGATCAGTGAGCCTGTTAATCCTTAGATTTCACCATAAAGGTAAGCCAAAATGAAGTGCAGTCAGTACTGCCCTTGAAAAATCTCTTGACTTTACCTAAAGTACAATGTACACAGATAACACATACAAGTGTGCACAGTAACTGTGCATACACTGAGATAGTCACTGAGCTTGGTTAAAGCAAGGAAAAGTAAAACTTTTATAGGCAAATACCACAGCAGTCAGACCATTTGGCCTCTAAAACCACACTGACAAAGAGAAAGAAATCAGGAAAACAATTCTATGTGAAGTAGCTTTAAAAATAAAAAATGAAATATCTGGGAGTAAACCAGAACCAGTAATACGAAAGATATGTGCAATAAATACTAAAGAACATGGAAGTTGAGAAGCCCTGAATCCTCGTGGATCCACAGAATTAATACTGTGAACTGGTCACGCTACTGACAGTGATCTACAGCTTCCATGCGATCCTCACCAAAACACTCATGGCATTACTCAAGAAATTAGAAAGAATAATTCTAAATGTAAGCCAAAATTCAAATTAAAACATGGAGAGCCAGAATAACCAAAGCAATCCTGAGCAGGAGGAGAAATCCGGGAGGTTTTACAATACCAAATTTCAATATAGAGTACAAAGTCATAGTAACAAAAAAGGACATGAATGGCATCACAGAAAACAGCTATGTAGACTAATAAGTAAACAAACCCATGCAGGTATAGCCATCTAAGTCTTGACAACGGGGATATGTTAGAGAAAAGACAATCTCTTTAACAAATGGTGCTGGGGAAACTGCATATCCATATGTAGAAGATTGAAATTAGATCCCTCTCTCTCACCCTGTACTAAAATCAAATCAAAATGGGCAGAGACCTAGATGTAAGGTCTGAAACTCTGAACCTGCTAGAAAAAAAAAATAGAGGAAGCACTTCAAGATGTAAGTACAGGCAAAGACTTCGTGGATGGAACTTCACTAGCCCAGAAAGCAATACCAAGAATCAACAACTGGACTGTATCAGATTTAAAGGCTCTTCACAAAAAAAGGAATCCCCAGAGTGAAGAGACACCCTACAGACGAGGAGAAAATCTTTGCCAGATACTCTTTTTTTTTTTAAAAGAGAGACGACAAAAAAGCGAAACAAAACAATGATACAGAGTTTTACTGAGTTTCAAAACAGGATAATAAGAAATTAACCATGGTTAGTAGAGGATTAAGATCTAGAGGGCTGGGGATATAGCTCAGTGGAATAAGCGCCTGCCTAGCAAGTGCAGGGTCCTGAGTTCGATCCCCAGTACCGCCAAAAAAAAAAAAAAAAA